>RJWT010019955.1:0-18183 GCA_004365215.1 Cuniculus paca | reverse complement strand
CTGGCAGAACAACCAGGTCCCTCTTCTCAGTGGGGACGCAAACAATGGCAAAGACCAGATGGGCAAGAAACAGGGAGGCAGGCAATCAGGATAGTAGATTGAGCGGGAAGGTGAACAAAAGGGCAACAGAAGGACTTTAGACAGGTAGGCGGGAGGTGGTAATTCTGCCATTGTGAGCTGCAAGTGGAATTTGAATAGGAAGCAAGAGCCGGCCAGCGAAATGGGCAGGGGCTTTATTTAGGAAATAATTATTCCTGGACACAAGAGAGAAGCCAGGACCCCAAGGCAAAGGCAAGGAGAGGCACAAAGCTTGGTTGCAATGTGGAGAGCCCAGGGGAAGCTGCCACAGAGAATTTGCAAAGGATGCCAGGCCAGACACCATGGGATATTGAATGCCAAGGTAAGATTTTTGCTAAGGAGGGGAAACCTGATTGCACAGATACATGTGCATCTGAAAACCCTCAGGCCTTGCCCTTGCCTCCTCTTCACTCCGTTTTGTTGCCCCTCCCAGATCTCCTTCCTGGTGTCAAAGAGGCTTTCCAAGCAATGGTATCCAAGTTCCAGGGCCACTGATGGACCAATGACAGGGCTAACTTTTCGGGCTTTTAAATAGGGCAACATCCTAGCTTCTAATTCAGTTGTTAATTAGTTTTCTATGAGATAATTTGCGAATCATCCTTACCCTCCCAAAAATAATCAGTGTGTCTAGAATGGTCCTGCCATCAGCTCCTCTTGATAATTACAGCAATGACCTCCAGAAATGACCAGAGTCTGGGCAAGTATGACAAACTCATGTCTATGCATAAGACCACATGGTGCTTCCAAAAATTTCCGGTGACTTTCCCATAGCTTTTTTGCTGGCCATTTTCCCACAATAGATTTTCATTTGCCTGCATTGTTAGACACTCTGAGTTACTCTCTTGGTGTTTTAGTTTTTGTTTTTTCTCCCTTAAAGGATGTGCTTCTTCCTCTTTTGGAATCTTTCTTTATGCTGTCTTTAGAAAATGATATCATTGCTTTTTTTCACATAAATTTTTTAAAGTTTCACCTATATTGCTGCTTATGTAGTGAGCACTTTTTTTTCCCCCTGCAGTGCTGAGGATCAAACTCAGGGCCTTGCACATGTTAGGGAAGGGCTGTGCCAGTGAGCTAAGTAAGCCCCAGCCCTGCTAAATGCTCTTGAGACAGTAACACCTAAGCATTGTGCTTTGCTTAGCTGAAATGGATTCTGCCTGTTAATAATCCTTTCTACTTATAACCACCTTCTAACAGTCTCCGAATATCAGCTCTTCCGCCCAGACCCAAAACTCTTCTAGGCTCCTCCTCTGTGAGTAATGAAATTGTCTTTTCAAAACCCATCTTTCTTTATACTTTCTGTCCTCTGAACCCCTTTTTCTTTCCATGTGATAATATGCAACATCTTCTGCATATGCTTTGAAAGCCTATGATTATGAACGCTGCTTGCAATATTGAGCCTCTTGATTTTTTTAATCTTTTCCTGATTAAACTCATATAATGAGTAATTCTTCTTGTCTTTTATAATTCCCTTATCTTTTTTTCTGACTTTCTTAGATCTAAAAAATAAAGAAAATATTTTTTAAAAGCCAGAAACAAAGCCCTCTCTATTGTTCTATCTATCTTTAATTGAATATATTTCTGTGACCATTTTAGATTTTTTAACTGTATTGGATCAATTGTTTTAATTTTGAAAATGTCAGTAATATAAAATACAACCACCATTTTATCTAATTTGGTTTTTAAACTTTTAGATTAAGGTTTTCATAGGATTTTGGAGCTAGGGAAGACGTTGTTTACTATAACCCTTTCATTTTGCAGAGCCGGGCTTTGAGGTTCAGAGAAGTTATTTGTCCAAAATTAAGCAGCTCATTCATGGCACAATCAGAACCAGGAACTGGTTCCTGACTTCTGTCCACTGCTCTTCTGACAATAGAACTGCATCTCCAGTTAAAATGTCATTTATATAGGAATACCATCAGTGTGTCATTCTTTTCACATCATGTACCTCCTCCTACCCACCTTAGTATTTGTACTTGGAACACCCACAAAAGAAAAATCTTCCAATAAAATCAAGAAACACACTCCATTCTTCAATGTCCCTACAGGTTCCTGGAGTTAGTATTGACAGAGTGGGCAGTAAAAGTCCCTGGGTTTTATTTTCAGTTCTTCTGCTGATTTGGTGTATAACTCTGAATATTTGTCCCTTGGGCTTTCCTAGTTATAGAGACTCTAGAAAAGATTTCATCTAAGGCAGTCTGAAATGAAGATTTGCAGTATCAATTAGGACATCCAATTTGAGGAAATACACTTACTTTTAATCCTGAAATTTGATCCTCATATCTCTCATGCCAGTTATGAATACATTTCTAGCCAGGTATGGTGATGCATGCCTATAACCCCAGCACTCTGGGAGGCTGAGGCAAATTCAAGCCCAGCCTGGGAAACTTAGTGAGATCATGTCTCAGAATAAATAAATAAATAAATAAATAAAAGGGGGTGAGGATATAGCTCAATGAGCAGATTCTGTGTTCAATCCTCAGTACTGCCAAAAAACAAAACAAAGCAAAACATTTCTAAGCCTTCCCTACTAAGCTGAGAATCCAAGATTTAGGGTACTTTAGACTTTTTTTTTACTTTTATTTTATTTTTTTTCTTACTACTTGATGAAATGAAGAAGAGAAAATGAAGTGCTACTCAATGAGGCCTATGTCCTTATGCAGGTTTTCTCTATATGGTGGGATATGCCGGTCTCTGAGATCAAGTCCTGCTCAAGTCTCATTCATGAGTGGTCCAAGGTCCTGAGAGTTTGCTTGTCTCCAGGAAAATTAAGAGCTGCTGGTTCTAAGCTGAGGTCTTGGTTCCTTATGATGTCAGTAGAAATGGAGGGAGTACTTCACCTCTCCACGGAATGTTTGATTAGACTTTGTGATAAGTGAACACATTTCTTTGATCTTAGGAAGCGGCCCTTGGCTGCAAGTACCTGAAATCAACTAGAGTCAGCTCAAGAAGGAAAGAAAAACGCAGTCTAGGGACATTGCTATGCATCATGGGGCTCACGGGAGACACAAGGCTGGGCTCAGGAGAAGTGGAACCAGGGCCTCATAGACCCAGGAGGGTTTCCATCCACCTTTGGCTGCTTTCCTGGAAAAATAGGATTTTTGGTGCCCAGTCTATAAATTCATGCTGTGGTCCCATGGTTACATGTCACAGAGAGGTACTCTTTCTCTTTTAGTCTATTCCCTGGAAAGAAAGTCCTGTGACAGTCAGGTACCCCGCAACCTGAGGCTTACAATCAATGGAGATGGAGTGCAGTTAAGTGTCAGTGAGCTCTTTGTGATTTGATACTCATCCAAGAATAAATGAGCAGAAGAGCATATTCTTAAATTCAAACAGAAACACAGACCCACACACATTCACACTCACACATGCTCACATGGTCTAAGCAATCCTTTACAGTGTTAAATGATTATAGCATACTTTGACTTTTTCCAGGGTGGTGCTCAGTGGAAATATTCCCAGGCACCTCATAAATAAAATACTCTGCCTCATGCAAGGAAGGAATTAAGTGAGAGAGGAGGGTGGCAGGAAGAAAACCTACCACGTGGGTGATTGCTTGTCTCCACTAGACAGGACAGGATCTGGAATACCTGATATAAGCCTCATGCAGGACCAACTCACCAAACTATGCAAATGCTTATTTGTTAATTAGAAAATAAATACATAAAACAAGAAGATTTCCCTTTAAGCTCTGGATTGAACATATATTATTTTCTCTGTAACTTTCTGGATATCACAAAAACAACCAAAAAAAGTGAGGGGGCAGCTTTTTTTTTAAAAGCTAAAGACACTTTAATTCACAAGGAAAAGAGAATGGAAGAGGACAGGGGAAGTCAACAAAAGTTTGGAAGCTGGACATCAGAAGGCTGCATGACAACGTGGCTGACTGTAAAAGCTGAAAGCTAAGTGCCTCTGATGACTTAGCAGGAGGAGCAACCTGGGGAATCTAAGAGTGGGAAGCACCCAGTCTCCCTGATGGCAGGGATAGCTGAGTGTGGAAGTGTGGAAAGAGGACATTGGTTGATTGTTGGTTCTTCTCTGTCCACCACATCTTTATATATGGCAGCCCCATTCTTCTTGGTTGTTTAGGAAGAAACAACAACAACAAAACACAAACAAAAAAAACAATCTTTTCATCTGCCCTAAATCCTACATGTAGTCCATCATCAAACCTTACTGACTCAATCTTTAAAGCCATCTTCAAAGTTTATTTTTATCACTTCTTATTATTTCCTTACCTCTTACCTGAATGCATCCACTTCCTCTTCCCTTCTATTTTGGTTAATCAGATTTTGTCCCCATTTCTCTGTAGGACTTTCCTCATTAGTGACCTCCATATTGCCAAGTCAAATAGCTGTTCTCAGTCCTTTATTTGAATTACCAGTAGCAGGTCACTCAGTTGATCTTTCATCCTCAAATGCTCTCTTCTTCTGGCCTTCAGAACATTGCTCTCTCTCCTTTTTCTACCTTACTGACAGCACACCCTTCCAACCTCCTTTGCTGGTTCCCTGGTATCTTGACAACATCTATATATCAGAGGGCTCCAAATCTCAGTCATCAAATTTCTTTTCTCTCTACAAACCAAATTGCTACAAATCAAATCTCCCTACACATCAAATATCATTCTCTGATTGATTGTATCCAGTCAAATTGCATTAAGCATCTTCCATAACCTAACAACTCTCAAATGTATATTCCCAATCTGGACATCTCCCAAAATTCTACTGTGGAATATCTAACTACCTATTTAGCATCTCCTTTTGACAATCTCATAAATGCCCCAAACTTAACATGATTAAAGCAGTGTCTTACTTTCCACATTGCTGAGATAAAATATCCGACTCCCAAAGTTAAAGGAGGAAAGGATTATTTAGCTTAGTTTGTAAAGGTTTCAGTCCATAATTGGGTGACTCCAAGGCAGGGCGATGTGGCAGAGGGGCATCACAGAGGGGAAACAGTTCATGGTGGGCAGAAGGTAGCAAAGCAAGCAAAGGACCTCAGTAGCCTTTTTCTGCCCCTTTTATATTCTATCTAGGTTACCAAGATTAGGGCAATGCCAAACCAAGTGGTAGATTGATTTAGAAATCACCCACCGCCTTTAACCCTAGCACCCTTAATCCTAGCATTGCACAATGAATGAGTCATACACTCTAGATTCAGCCACCTCTGAAAAAGCCCCACTTATGACTGCATAAGGCTTTGGGAGGACATCTAGACACAAGCCGTAACAAGCAGAATTCCTGACTTCCATCCCTTCTCAGTGTGCTCTCCTCCAATTCTTCCCCATAGGGAAGTCATGAGAACTCTTTAGAAAGTTGTTCAAATTATGCATTACTCCTTTGTTTAGAACCCTCCCCTGGGTCCATCACTTGGCATAAGGGGCCAGGGCGTGATATGATTGGCTTCCTGCCAGCCTCCCCCTACCTCTCCCTGACCATATCTCCAACCATTTCCCTCCTGCCACTCTGTTCCAGTTTCATTGTCCTTCAATATCAAGACATATTCCCAACTCAGGGCTTCTGAACTCATACTTCCCTGTGCCTAGAATGTGCTTCTTTAAGAGACCTATGGGGGTAATTGAAAAGTATAGTGAATGCTTACATTTAAAAAATGTATTACAGTAAAAGACACATTGCCACTAGTCCCTCTCACTTTGACCACACTTCTCCCATTGTTCTTGCCACTTTTGGAAGTAGTTCAGGAGGTTCTTTTTTGTGAATGTCTTTAATTACACTGTTGTGGCTGCCTGGATGTCCTGCATCAATTCAAAACATGTACCTTTCATGGTCATTTTGACATTGGGGAAGATCCAGAAGTTGCATAGTGCCAGATCTGGTGAATAAGATGGATGAGGACACAGAGTCATGTTTTTATGAGCTTGACTTTCTGTTGGATGGTACTCAGCAGCAGCATTCACCATATCTTTTTTTTTTTTTAAATCACAACTTGTAAAGACACAAAAGAGGACTTCCAGAACTCCGTTAGAAAGTGGCAAGAATAATGGGATAAGTGTTTGAAGTGAAGTTGTTTCGAGAGAGATTAATGGCAATGTATCTTTTACTGTAGTAAATTAAAAAAAATTTTTAAAACATTTACTGTATATTTTGATCATACTTCATACATGGCCTCTTCCCAACTTAAAGGGGCCCTTGTTGGCCAGATATAGGATAATTTGTGCATCGAAAAGAATTATAATTGATTTTAAGATTGTAATGAATAATAAATCGGATTCCTTTGAGATTTTCAGAAGAAGGAGAAAAAGAAGAGGAAGAGGAGGAAGAACCTCATTTAATATCAAAATTGTGTTTTGATTCACTGTTCCCACCTCCAACACCACTCCAGTCATTATTCCCAATTGACTTCAGCACCCACAGAGATGATTCTTTCCCACTCTGATCCCTCACATCTTTGAATATCTCCCTTCCCTGGAATTTGTCCTCCATCCCGTCTTAGCCACAAACTCTGTCTGCAATCTTGTCACTACCACGTCCTCCAGTGCCTGAGCCCAAAGATCCTTCAACTGTCCCAACTTTCTGTTAATACCATCTTTTCTCTACCTGCCCTTGGCACATTGTCTTCCTATTCAGCTTGGGCTCTATGATCAACCATCATAATCTCTCTTTTGCCTGCTCGCCCGATTTCCTTGCCTTGCTCTTGTTTCACTGCAGTTGCTTTGCAAAACCTCTGCCCTGGTCAAGTTCAACTCCCTGCCTCTTCTGAGCTCTACCTGTGCACCTGAGCTATGACAAGGTCTCCTATTTCCAGGCTGGGGATGTGGCTCCGTGGTAGAGTTCTTGCCTTGCATGCACAAGACCCTGGCTTTGATCTCCAGCACCGCAAAAGAGAAAAGAAAAGAAGAAAAGAAAAGAAAAGCTCTTTCGCAGGTTCCTTTTCTTGAGGAGAGTCAAAACTTTAATAAGATACTTTCCAGGGTTCTTCATGGCTGATCCCCACCTGCCTCCCCACCGGCCCTCATCAGTGTGCATCCCTCAACTCTGCTCTCCCTAATTTTCCTTGTCCTCCTTTCTGTCTCTACTTTTGTATATGTTGCTCCCTTTAAAGGTGGTATCTCCTGAAGGGTATGGGTCCCTCTGTCCTCACTGAATACAGCTTTTCTTTTTTTGTTGTTTGTTTAATTTTTATTTGTATGAGTCTATGTTTGTATTACACAATGATCTCATTTACTTCTCAGACTCCCTCCTCCCTCCGTCCCTCCATTTCTTGATCCCCTTCCCATTTGTAAAAGATCAACCTTCCTGTTTCCTGTTATCTTTAATTTTGCTATTTAAATTATTTATACTTTGAGTTTCTCATATAAGAGAAACCATGTGAGATTTAGGCTTGTGGGTCTGATTTATTTCACTTAACACTGTGGTCTCAAGGTGCACCCATTTTCCTACAAAAGATGTCACCTTTCTAGGAAGTCTCTCTGACACCCTTGCTGCAGGCTCCAGGGCCTGCCCTCTGGCAGTAGCACTAAACCTGTACTGCAGGTATGTGTTTACCTGCACCAGAACTTTTTGAGGGCAGGAATTAAAAGTGTTTCGTCCACTAGCACAGAAGGTCTGGCACAGTGAGTGGCACGCAGAATGCATACCGTAACCAACAGTGCAATCATCCTGAATTTGGTGGACAGTGGTGTTTCAATATAAACAAACACTCCTGTCCATGTTTAAAAGAATTCAGTCTTGGAGAACCGATTCTGGTTCCACCTCCTGTGTAAGTGTCTTCAGGTTGGGGCACATTCTCCTATGTTATTTCATCTTTCAACACAATACACAGAAAACCTATAACAAGCAGCACAATTGTACCGGAACGTGAGTTATGTTGAGCAAATTGCCCCAGGAGCTCTAGTAAAAACCTCGGGGGGTGTTCGTTTGTTTGTTTACGATCTCATCCTCTTATTTTCCAGATGTCAATGTTTCCAAGAAAAGTTTACTGCTATACACAGAGGTGAAGGGCTGCAAAAGCCACATCCTTGCCGGGGCTGTGCCGATGAGGGTCACTGGTGTGCACTTTCATAGGACCCTCGAGATGTCGGCTGCCCTTGCATTTCAGAAATGAATTGTGATGAAGTTCAAGAAAGAAAAGACAACACGGCACCTCAAAACATGCCCCAAGGGTGGGGTGCCGAATTGGTCACTTTACTTTCTCTCTCCAAAGTTAGGTCAGCATCCCTTAGATGCAAAAGATAGTCCTTATGAGAATAAGTAGAAGTAGATAAGTGAGTGAAGGAATGAGTGTAGGTAAGGTTAACATAAAAGGCGGTTCAGACATAGAGGACAGAATAAGACAATATTCTAGAATGGATAAAAATAAAACTTTGGCTAAATTGTTCCAACCCAGAACCCTAGAGTTGGTGCATATTTTATTTCTGTACTCTTCATCTCTCTTTGTATCCAATTTTATCTAGAGAGCAAGGTGATCTTTATCTCCCCCTTACTGGAGGCTGCCTCCTAGTCTGTGCTAAAGTGCAGTTTATAATGTTCTGCTGTATTCTATAAAGGTATTGCCAAGGTCAGCTCAGTGTTTATTTCTTGCTTGAGAAAATACAGGGGAAAAAATCGTTGACTGGAATAGGAGAGTGGAAAACAATCAAAATTGATATACAATGGTGCACTTCCAGTAGCATTCATAGGTTTTCAATTTCAAAATCAAGTTTTATCTTTTCTTGTTAATGGAAATACTGCCATTTAGAGAGAGTAAAAACAAAAACCCTTCATCGTTAATAAGGGGTTGTCATTGTTTTTCTGTGACATGTCAGGACATGACCTCCTGGTGTTACAGCTGGCAACTGCTTGTGAGTCTACTAAAATTATCATTTGATTTAAATCGTGGCACCTTAGAAAAGCAGATTGTGTGAATTTGCTGGGTTAGGGAGGGAAGACTGAAGTTGAAGTTAATTTATAAAGATCTGTAAAAAAGCAAGGGGAGGGGGTCAAAAGAAGCAAAACGCTTTAACTACCCAGTCTTGCCAAGTCAACAAGCCTCAGGTGTGCAAATACGTTTTCAAGAGAATGCCGATAGTTTGCTAAGTACTTGCCAGCTCTTTCCTGGGTAAAGGAACGAGGGGGTACGCATGGATTCTTTGCAGAGACACTGCCTTCTTTGTGCATTGCAACAATAAAAACTGTGCTAACAATGTCTCCTGTAGAACTTAGGCTGCCAAGGGGGAGAAAATGATCCTTGCGGGACTATTGTTTTTGCTCCGAAGCCCTCAATTAGAACTATATTTAAGCACGCGTGACCTAGGACTTCTGTTTTTACACTGTTTTAAACTGCTTTTCCGTGTAACCCAGGTGCAGCATTTGGCAGGGGATACCAGGGGAGGATCACAGACATCCGGGTGCAAGGAGGGTGCGGATTGCGGGGCGGGGGGAGCGGTGACAGCCCCCAACCCCAGGGGCGCAGTGCTCTTCCCCTCTGTGGGCCCGATTCTGCGGCTCGCTGAGAGGAAGCGTCAGTTCACGTGCGTCTCTTTCTCCACTAGATGTCAGTGCAAATCAACCGCTAGTGCCGCGGACCGGGGGTTTGGCGCCTCTTTACACAGTACCAGGGAGGGCTTCGAGCCCAGTCACTCCCGCCACTTGTGTCCTCGGCGACACGAAAGCGCCGGGCGTCCCCGCAGCCAGAGCAGCGCGACCCTGGCGGGAGGCGCGCAACGCGCTGGCGGGCGGGGCGGGTGGGGGCGGGGCCACGCCGTGCGGCCCCGGCCCCGCCCTACCCCGCGGGCGAGACGTCACGTGCCGCCGAGGCGCTGCCCCCTGCGGGAGGGTGAGGAGGGCGGGGTCGCCTCGGGCCGGGCGCGAGCCGAGCGCGTGCGCCGCCGCCGCAGCCGGGGAGGGGGCGGGGCCAGCGTGCGCGCGCGCCCGCCCGCCCGCCGAGGAGGAGGACGAGGAGGAGGGGCGGGGTCGCCGCGGCGCGCGCGCACGCACGCGAGCAAGCCGGCGGCCGGGACTGAGGCGCGGGTACCGCGGCGCAGCGACGACTGCCGTCCCCGACGCTGCCTGCCGGCCCCCGGCGAGGGCACTGTCGCCGGACCCCGCGAGGTCGGAGGAAGAAGCGGTCGGCGGGGCCCCGGGCATGGTGGTGTGGGGTAACGCGGAAGGTGAGCGACCCCCGGCCGGCGCGGGGTGGGGGAGGGGCGGCCCGCACACGCGTCGCCCGCGGACGCCGCCGCAGACCCGAGCGCGCGACTACGGCGGCCGGAGGGAAGCGGAGAGGCGGCCGGGCCGGGGCCTGCGCAGCCCGCTGCGCCCTCCCCGCGCGGCCCCGGCTTATGTAACGCGTGACCTCCCCCTCCCCCTCCACCGTGGCGCGGCCGCCCGCCCGGCGCTTCAGACCCCGCGCCCGCCGCGCGCCTCTCCGCGCTCCCCGCGTCCTGCCCGCCGCCGCCGCCGCCGCCCGGGCCGGCCATTCCGTCCCGCGCCATTCATTCACGCGCGCGTCTGCGGAACGTCGCGCCGCCCCCACCTGCGCAGCCCCTTTCCCCACCCGGCTGGACCCTGCAGTCCGGTCGGAATAGCGACCTCCGCCCAGCGGCCCTTCCTAGTGCCCCTTTCGCACCCGCACGCTTGAAATGACTCAGCCCAGGTGCAGACAGACGAGAGGGGCACTGCCTGCCGACTCCCAGTTTAGGAAGCGGGAATCCGAATACAGCGCTTCTTCCTGAGCTACCCCTTGCCTAAAAACAAAAATTACAGATAAGCGTAGTTTTATTTTGACCTGCTCGTTTTCTCTAGCCGTTCTCAAGTAGAGCTGTTGCGTGGGTGAAAATGATGTAGACCGGCTGCCATGAGCAAGAACTGTGACTTAGGGACTTTATGTAACAGCTCTTGATTCGAGGTGTCTGTCTGGTCTCTGGCTTCTCTAGACTGGGACCTCAAGCCATTTTCTACTCAGTTAGGGTAAGAGATACCATAACCTTGGTTCTTCCCGCGCTGTGTATTTTTTTCAACCTGCGGTTGTCATCTGCGATCTTTGCAAACTTAGTATCTCTGCTTTCTCTCTTAGTCTTGGCTTTGCGAGGACAGATCCCCTCCCTTCCTGTAGTAGTTCCAGTGCTGAAACTATTGGGAGCTCTCCTGCAGTTCCCCTTCCAGCGATCCAGTGTACAGTCTAGCCTCATTCAGTGCTTAGGGTGTTTATTCGCCATTTCTCTTGAGTTATGGTGATTTTTTTTTTTTAGCTCTAGTTTCTTTATCTTGTAGATCCCTTGAGGCCAGTCTGTACTACACTTGGTTTTGTTTTGTTTTTTGGTCATAGAACTGTTTTTCCCCCCTTTTTTGGTTCTGGGATTAAATCCATGTCCTTCATACTCGGCTACATCTGTAGCCCTTTCTCATTTTTTATTTTGAGACAGGTCTTGCTAAAGTACCTATGCTGTGCTTGAATTTGTAATCCTCGTGCCTCGGCCTCCTGTAGTGCTGGGATTGTGGATATGCAAACACCAGCTCTTTACCCCTATTTTATAGTGAAAAACACGTATTAAGATTTTGTTTTTTAAGGATGGGAATCACTCTTCAGGATTAATTTCTGTGCATCCTCAAGTAGAAAATAACATTTCAAACTAATGTGTTTGAATCTGCTTTAGCTGAATGTGGTGACACATGCCTATAATCATAGTAGCTGTCGGGGAGGTAGAGGCAGGGGTATCACAAGTTCCAGGTCAACCTGGGCAACTTAGTTTCAAGATTTAAAAAAAAAAAAAAGTCTTGGGAATGTAGCTTAGTGGTATTGAGCTTCTGGGTTCTATACACAGTATGTCTTCTCCAAAACACTTTCCAAACCACTTCATTTTCCCCTAACTCCAGTTCAAAACTCAGGTTCTACATAAGAGAATTACAGAAGCCCTGTCATCAAGAGCAACAATTTAGTCAGTTGTTAAACAGTTATTGTAGTTTGATCTTTGATAGCTGCTGTAGTGGAAAGATTAGCACTTTGGCAGTGCTGGGGATATAGCTCAGTGGCATAAGCGTCTGCCTGACAAGTATAAGGCCCTGAGTTCAATTCCTGGTACCAAACAAAACAAAACATTGGATTTAGATGTGGATCTCAGTTTTTTTCTCTAAATTTTTAGCTGTGTGATCTTGTACAAGTTGCTAATATTTCTGATTTTTTTCCTCATTAGTAGAATGAAGACGTCGTTTTCCACTTTGGAAAGCCGAGGATTAAATTAGTTATAAGGCATCTACTGAGACCCTGGTATACAGTGGGTACAGTACTCAGGAAATCCTGGTGCACCCCTTTATTGCTGTTTACTGTCTAGAGTGAGCCAGGGTGTGCTGGAAACAAACTCTTAAGAGGAAAACTAATCACAGGAGACAGATACCTCTTGTCACCTGAATTCTAAAGAACATTATGGTTCTTTCTGCTTCTGAATAATGTATGGGTATGTGCGGCATATCCTACATAGTAGGTTAAGCACACTATTAAGAAATGAAAAATTGTTTCTTTTTATTCCTTTCCAGTAATAATAGCACCAACTGAACATTAACATACAAGCATTAAAAATCTGATTTTTTCAATTATAAGCGAGAGTATGAGGAGAGAAGGGATGCTAAAGTCTTTTTTAAAGAGACTATTAGGTTTCAGGCTCTTTTAGCATCTTACCTACTTATAACCCATGCACTAATCTTAGTCGGGTACCTTGTTTGGATTGTTGAATAGTGCCTTTAGTGGCACTCTTCTCCTGCTTCCTAACTTGTTCCCACATAACAATCAGAGTGAACTTTTGAAAAACAAATTGTCATTTTCTTGCTCTAAATCCCCAAAAGCTGCCTGTTAGATTTAGAATTGAATGTAAGCCCTTCCCCCATCCCGTCATTTCATTGCATGATTTGGTAGTTGTCAACTGCCCTAAGTCCTACCCCATGACTCTTCATTACCCAACCTCACTCAGATTCACATTCTTGAGCGGTTTCTGCCTTAAGATGATAGCCTTGCTGTTCTTTTATCTAAACCACCTCTTCCTCTGAGACAGTGATGCCAAACTGCAACCCAAAACCCACTTGGCGCTGAGTGCCAACTCTCAGTTAAACCTGAGTACTGAGGTTTTAGTTTAGAAAGAACAGCCCATACATTAACATCTTTTGTCTTAAAAATAAAATGCATGTCATAGGTTGCCTCCACTGCCGTAGACGGTCATATCTTTTACCTTCATGTTTTTTGTTTTGCTGTTCAGTTGACCCTTAACCTAGAAGCTAGCCTATTCCTCTATCTTGATTTTATTCTTTTTCTCCCTAGCATTTACTACTGGATGAAGTTATACTGCTCACTATTTTATGAATTTCTCCCATCAGACTTGTTTGCTGCGTCTTAACAATTAGAGGGCAGAATTTTGATTGGTTCACAACTATCCCTAGTCAAAATTCTGGCTTCTGTCTTTTACTAAATGTGTGCTCCTGGGTAAGTTAATAACTTTTAGTGCCTTAGTTTGCTCATCTGTAAGATGACTGTGACAACTTACAGGAGTGACAGCGAACCTTTTAAAGCTTTTAGTGATAACAAATGGCATGCTGGAGTATACATGCCATAGGCTTGCCACCACTGCCTTACCAGATTACAGTGAGTAATAATTGAGTTAATATGTGTAAAGTACTTGGGTCAGGCTTAGAAACTATTTGAAATTAGCATAGACTATTAACTGAAGATAAGTAAATATTTTTATATTGTTTGAATTTTTTTTTGGCTGTCATGATTACGTTTGCAGCTCTCGTTTAGCATATGTGGGTTTTGTGAATGTATAAAACAAATTGAAAAATAATATGCTGAGAATGGTGACCTGTGTTCAGTCTTACTGTGTAAGTCAGGTTTTTATTCTTCGATCTGTAGAAGGTGCTAAGAGTGATTATCTTAGCGACCACCCACCAGACTTGCTTTTATATATTTTCCTTTCAAGTTCTGCTGGAGATACGATTGTGGTGATGAAAGGACTTGCTGGAGGCTTCCTGTCTTTAGACAGGAAAGTCCTTGAAGATCCAGTTGAAGTGTGAGTTGGAAAGGAAGAGATGTTTTATCATCTACTGAAGATTGAACACACTTAAGTGTTCAATTTCTGTCTTACTTCATAAAGAGTTTTTCCCTCCAAATTATATTTTGTTCTTAATTGGAGCTTAAAATAGTCCAGGTATATTCCTTTATCTTTCTGTTCTTTTCGTAGTATGATTATTTTTTTTCTTCAGCATTTGCAGAAATAGGAAAGAAGAATTGATGGACACAAACAGTACTTTGTAGTAAATAATGGATACTTCGAGCCAGTGCAAGTTGAGTTGTTCTTGAAAACTTAAGATTCTGCCCATGGTAATTATTCTTACATAATACCAGTTATTTTTATTTAGTTCACTTGCCCTTAATGAAATACATCTTTGTGATAACATCATGTTATGTTTCTTGGTCCGAACTTTAACAGGATCCTAAACTTTAACAGGATTTAAACTTTAAAAAAAAACTTTGAAATGCTGCTGTGTAACATTGGTTCCAAAATTTAATAATTGCTAAATTATTAAATATTTACTGTGTGTCAGGTTCTTTGCTGAGTAGTGTCTCATTTAATACTCACAAACACTAAAAAAGGTAGACACAGTTATAAAGTGACAGAGTTATAGAGATGAGGTTACTTGCGTGGGTTAAACAGGTAAGAAAGTAGTCAGAATTTCTGCCTAGTTTCATTTCTTTTGTAACTCAAGGTCGTAACCACTCTTCTGTGAGCCTTATTAAAAATAACAAGGTTTCTGTTTGGAAACTTGCCCTTTTCTCACATTATTTGTGAATGTGTTCCTGTTAACCACTGGCAGTTTCATCATTATTTATGGCTAAGATTTTTAAAATTTAACTACTATATTATACTAAATGCCTATGTATGTGTGAATTAAGTTTTTCTCATTTATTGTATTAAAAAGCCATTAAAATAAGTTTTAAAAAAATATGTCATGCTACAGCAGTAATAGTTTGGAAAGGTTTTGCATATAATGGATGTGACACTTTATATTTAAGAAAATGTAAATGTCTTTAAATTTACTGAAGACTAAATAAATTTCAGGTTACAAATACTTAATAAAAATTACTGATGCGTTTTTGGGGGAACGTGATGAAACTTTTTTTTACATAAGTTTCAGTGATTTTTGACATCTTAAGTTGGTTTTTTTGTTTGTTTTTGTTTTTGTTTTTATTTGTTTTGAGTACCGGGAATCTAACTCAGGACCTCATGCTCACCAGGCAGGCACTGCATCACTGAGCTAAATCCCAGGCCCCTGATTTTTGACATCTTAAAAAGATGTTGTAAGGTTTTATTCGTAAGAATATATAATTGTAAATTGTTGACTTAACATAAGTGGATTTAGAATGCTCGTACTTGAAAATCTTACAGATTCCATCAATGCTATGGAGGAAAATAAGGCATAGTCATTCATCTACTAGAGAGAAAAAGTAAGGCTAGAACCTAAGTTAATTTTTCTACTTCTGAAGCTCCACCCCCTCCACCCAACTCTGTCTTCTGTGTCACCCAGGGAAAGACCAACAAACATTTGGTATCTCATGCAAGAGGGCAGAAAATTAAACAGTGTATTGTAAAATTGTGATTTTAAATTTTGATTTTGTCTTTTTGAGACAGGCTGGCCTTGAGCTCACTTTGTAGCTCAAGAGAGTCTCAAACTCACAAGGATCCTTCTATCTCAGCCTCACAAGTGCTGGGATTACAGGCGTGTGCCACCATGCCCAGTTTAAATTTTGACTTTTAAAGAATCATTGGAAACAAAAAATTCTTGTCTTGTATGTATAATCCAGTTAGAAATTATGCTTTCTCATATGGGCAGGTAGCTGCCTTATTCACATAGGATGGTTTCAGAAACCTTTTCAAGGCCATTTTGGTCCTATGGCTTTATGGTTGACTTAAAAGATTAGGGAAGGATAGGCAAAAAAAAGTTGGCTGTGATATGAGTAGTTTGTGGTTGTACCCACTTTGTGAGTAACCAAATGTCACTTAACTGGCTTCATTCTTAATTGTACCCAACTAAAACTTTAGAGGAACTTCTTGGAGGTTTAGTAACAAAATGACTACATATTACATTCCCTACTGTGTTATTCCTACATTTGAGATTACTAAGGATGGCTTTTATTCACTTTTCTTTCTTTTTTTTTTAATGGTGGCAAAATGAGTATTCAGAATTAGCCGGCTTGACTGGATTTAGATGATTCCAGTTTGTTGGCAACATCATGATCGGGAGCCAGTTGAACATCAGCCTCCTCCTCTCCATCAGGCCTGATTAGGGTGTTGACCTTGGTCACATCGGTGTTACAGAGCTTGTCTGATCTGGCGGCCTTGCCATCCGCAATGAACACAAGTGTGAGGTTGTCCTCTGTCTTCTACATGGCTGACTCCATGGTCAGGGGAGCTGGATGACGGCATGGTGGCCAAGCTTGTTTCTCCTTGGGGGCACTCTTCTGAGGGCATTTGGGCTGTCTCCTGAGCCGCAGTGTCCTGGGACAGTGGAAGGTGTTTGACCTGGGGATCTTCTTTTTTGTGACTGTGGATGCCTTTCAGCACAGACTTCTTGGCCGTCAAAGCTTTTGCTTTGGCTTCAGCTTTGGGAGGGGCAGAGCGTCCTTCTTTACCTTTGGTGTCATCTCGGTAAAAAGACCATTTTTATTTCTTAGGTGCTAGTTGAGATTATATATTTGAAATTATGATTTATGATTGTTACTCTTAAATGTTTTTCAAGTTCTGAATTTTACTTTTGTAATAAGTAGTTTTTTGATGACTCATTGGCCCTTTAAGTCCTCCCCTTTTTTATAAAAAACAAAACAAAACAAGACAAACCTAGACAATTCCTGAATTTATTTTGTGCCCTTTTGAAAACCTGGACAGTTTAAACTTTTTTTGGCTAATGGTTTCTACTTCAATTTTGTGAAAAGCATATTCCACACCCCCCTCAAAAAAACCCTAAAAAATCGTTGTGTGTACTGTATACCAACCAGTCAGTTCCAGAATATTGTCTTAAATATCTTTCTGTTTTTTGTGGCTTAATTTTCCTCTTTGTGACATCACAACCCCTCTTCTCAGCCTCCTTTTGTTACTCATATTACCAGAGTGTTAAGGCAAAAAAAGCCCTAGCTCCAAGAGTCCCAACAAATTGATACTGGGTACCTATCCCAAAACACCAATCATGAAGTAAGCATTGGTGAAGGGCAGTTTTTAGGCATGTTTGTTAATATACCTGCCTTCAGAGCCGTGCAGAGATATGACTCAAAGTTCTGAGGTAAAAAAGGAGACAGAACAGTGAGGGCAAGGATGTTAATCTTATCTTGCTTTTGATTACTCATCAGGCTTCTGTCAGCTCAGCCTGTAAGTCCTTGTTATAAATACTATTCCCACATCAGATCCACCGGTTTTTTTGTTTTGTTTTGTTTTGTTTTGTTTTTTTGCGGCACCGGGGATTGAACTCACGACCTTGTGCTTGCTGGGCAAGCGCTTAGACCGCTGAGCTAGATCCCCAGCCCTGGTGTTTTTGAGACAGGGTCTCACTATGCCTTTCAGGCTGGCCTCGAGCTCACTTTGTAGCCCAGGCTGGTCTCGAACTCAGAAGGATCTGCCTATCTCAGCCTCCTGAGTGCTGGGATTACAGGCGTGAGCTACCACGCCCGGCCAGATCCACCTTTTTAAGCGCTTCCTTTTTGGGTGTGTTCTCCAACATGAAGTCTGTTGTTGATTTTTCTATGCATTTGTTGCATTATCAGTGCCTCTAATTTAGGATTCTGTATGGTAGTTTTATGTAAACCTTTTTTTCTCTGATAACCTTGAATTGTTGTTTATGCTTACTTTACTTGAAAACTGCAAATGCTCAGTGCATGTAGAGTAAACCATTCAATAAGACTTGGAATTTTTAGGGAGGAGTAGAAAGCAAGATAGGAGACATTTTTGTTACTTGTAATCTGAAACCCTCAAGTGTGAGTTGCATTTACTTAGGTTGTGAAATTCTGTTTTGATCATTTTGGAGCACTTTATGAGTGCTTCCTTTTGGGGTATCTTCTCCAACATGAAATTTGTTGATTTTTCTATGCATTTGTTGCATTGTCAATGCCTCTAATGTAGGATTCTGTAGGGTAGTTTTA
>RJWT010019954.1:0-18176 GCA_004365215.1 Cuniculus paca | reverse complement strand
GAAGGAGTTAAAACAGGACGTACCCTCCTGCTTAGATGTATATAATACAAGCAAAATATACATATGCATGTATGAAGTGTATATAATATACACTGTATATAAAAATGTAATATCAAGAGCACAGGAATTCAGTTGTTAACCCCTTGAGGAAGAAAATCTGTGCTTCACAGATTAAACTTTGGACACATGTGGGGCTACAACAAGGATCTGCTATCAGCACATCAAATTTATGGGAAATGACCAGTTCAGCATATGCCGTAAGCACATCACACAGGCTGAACAGAGAGAACCAAGGCAACATTAGAAGAGACTCTGTACAGGAACAGAGCTACACCCAGGCCATCCGAGGAGGAAAGGAGCTCAAATCAATTGTAGAATCACTTCAGATTTGTATACAAATGTGGTTTACTATTATATTCATACTTTACCACTAATGAAGCATGTATGATTCTGGTTCAGGTTTATTTCTCTTGAACAGAGTTCTGTGTTTATTCTTATAAATCCTAGAGTTGAAAAGAACCCCTTCTGGTGGCATTTGTTTAGCACATGCCAAATTAAAAAGCAAAAGCAAAACACCAAGCCCATAGAAATCCTGCCAACCCGGGACCTTCCCAAACAGGCAGCCGGCCATCCTCTCTGACTTTTCAGTTCTTCTAAAGCTTCCCAGGATTGAAGCTATGTAGGAGGCAATGATTGTATGTCTGAACCTCAAAACTGCACATTAAACAAGTAAATGTGGCATTTAAAAAGCATAAATGCATACTCATGCTAACACCAAACACGTCTTTTCAAAAGCCATGAAAAATTATTGAGACCTGCCCTTCACCAATTAGTGTTAATTTCGATTAACATGATCTAACAGGACTAAATTACTCCAGCTATAATGAAAGCAATTGCGATGAATCAAGTTAAGAATTGTTTTAACTGACAAAAGGCAAAAGCATTGTTGGAAGATTTTGCATGTGGGGAAAAGTGTGTGTAGGAAACTTTTTAAAAATCTCTGTTCAGTCACTTACTAGTTCAGTGTGAATTTGAGCACATTTCTTAGCTCCTCTGAAGTCTACCCATAATTAAGACCAGGACAGTAGTTTACCATACACAGCTTTATAAAGTTGAAAGATTAAGTTTGCATAGCAATTAGCATAGGGCTATCACAGAATAAATGCTTAATAATATTTTGGTGTGTGTGCTGCCGAAGCAAGCATGATAAATGCTTAATAATATAACGTTCTCCTAATAAAAAAAATTACACAGAAGTTTACATTTGGATAAATATGTAAACCTGTCTGCTTCTATATTTTAAAAATATATTTGGAAGATTAGAGAAAAAACAATCACAGGTCAAGAGTTAGTAGTGATACAGGGATTTCATTTGGAACCATCTTAATTTTGAACTTGTTACACATGTTATTGATTTTAATAAAAAATTTTAGGGAGAGTTGGGTGTAGCTCAGTGTTGGTAGGTGTCCTTAGCATTACTAGGTCTTAGTTTCAATTTCCAGAATCAAAAATTAAATTAAATTAAATTTTAAAATTAAGGAACTATGCAACAACTTTAATATTAATCAAACTATGTGAAAATGAGATAGTATTTGTAATGGGTCCATTATAATTGCAATTGTACATAACTGGAGAATGTAAAAGAAAGTACAAAAACCTGAGATTGAGTTATGGACATTTTAAAATTTGTTCACCAAGTTTTCTGTAATTGTGCATAATATAAAACCCATTAGCTTACTAAAAATAAAAATTTGACATACAATGTTATTCTAAATTCTAAAAATAAATAACAGTATAATTATAATTTTGTTGTTCAAAGAAAAAAGTAGATTCATTTTTAATTGCTTCACCCTTGGAGAGAAAAAAAAAAAAACAATGTTCTATATGTTTTAAATTTTTCAATTAAACTCATGCTAACTCAGAAGTATTTTATACTTGTTATTAAGATCTTTCAATTTTACTATATTATAGCCTAGATTGGTAGTCAGAAGCAGTCTTTCAGAGTTAACTTTGGGTGGTCTATTAGATATTTTTTGTCAGAAATTTATTTTCACTTGATTTATATTCAGAAATTAATGGATATATCTTACCCAACTGATTGTTCTTGTTAAGAAATGCAAATGATGACAATACTGCTTGTGTATCTTAGTCCTCTTAGAATCTGAGCATATAAAGTAGAACACAGGCACCTGAGCTGCTTAGGGAGTCTTAGGGCACTCCCAGCCCCTGAGAAGTTGCAAGACGTTAACACTCATCTGTTGTATTTTCTAAAATGACAACATCAAAATCACAATGAGATACCACCTCAGTCCAGTCACAAGGGCTATTATTTAAAAAAGACCAAAAGTAACAAGTGCTGGAGAGGAGGTAGGAAAAGAGACATTCTTATGTAGGTATAAAATTAGTCAAGCCATTATGGGAAACCATATGGAGGTTCCTCAACAAATTGGAAATAGAGCTACCATATAACTCAGCAATCCCTCTACTGGGTATACACCCAAAGGAAATGAAATCAGCATATCAAAAAGACATCTGCCTCACAAATCGATTACAGCACTATTCACAATAACCATGCCAGGAAATCAACCTAAGGGTCCAAAACATGAATAGATTAAAATTTGTGATACATATGCATAGTGAAATAAAAAACAGTAATTTCTTGTCATTTGCAAAAACCTAGAAAACACTAAAGGACATTACGTTAAGTGGAATAATTTAAACACAGAAAGACAAATACTGCCCAATCTCATTCAGAGATACTTTCAAGAAGTTTTAGGAACTAGGAAAAATACTACTCATCTCTAGCATAGTTTTTTTTTTTTCTTGGCAGTTAGCTCAACTATTTAACTTTACATTTTATCGGTTTTTTCTTTTCTTTACTGGACTGCATTTAATATTGAAGTTAGAACTATTTCAGCATTCCTGTGGTCTAGTCTTATTTTCCATGATAAATCTGTGCTTTTGCTTCGATTATTTTAAGAATTATTGGAATTTCAGAGATTGGTTCAGAGTTTTTCCTGCATTTTAATGTTCTGCCTTCTTTCTTCATTAGTATGACCATACACAACCATGTGCTTCTCCTACTTATGAAGAGATTCACACAAAATAATTTTAACAAATTTCATAGGCAATATATTTGCATGAATTGCCTCATGAATTTGAAATTCCAGAAGCTATAACTCTGTTAACTGAAATGCTTTAACCTAAAATTCAATATGCAAAAATTCATTTAAGGCTGAATTGGCTTCAACATAAATCTCTTTATAAATAGCCTAAAGTAAGTGTGTGTTCCTGAAATTGGTGCCAAACATGATTCTTTCCATGCCTGTTGAAGAAAGCCTGTGATTGTTTGTTTCCTTATATGTATATGATAACATATTACCAAAGAAAAATAAATTTTAAATATCAAAGATATTAAACGTAAATAAGACAACGAAGATGGTTAAACATTTAGTACCTCTGAATTGCATGTAAGTCATGGGATTCTTTATCCACAGAGTTATATTGTAGGTTTTCACCTGGAGCAGAAAGACAGTATGACTAAAGAAATACCCCCCCTACACAGAAAGAGTAATAAACCATTAGAGTAGGGATTGGCAAGCTAAAGCCTGAGGACATTATGTTAAGTGAAGTAAGCCATACAGAGAAAAAGATCACTTGGATCTACCAGCTGCCTTTCTAAATAAAGTTTTATTGAAACACCGCACTCATTTGCTTATGCATTGTTTGTGGCTACTTTCATACTAGAGTGGCAGAGTTGAGTAGTTGTAACAAAGAACATCTTGAAAACCAAGAACATTTACTAACTGGCCACTTAGAGAAAAACGTGGCCAAACCCAGTGCAATTAGCAGCATTCCTCAAAGGAGACAGAAGACATGGAGACTTGGAAAGATGAAACTCAGATTCCTAGCATCACCATTATTTCCTTTAGTATGAGGATAAGGCATGGGGTATCCTCCATGGTTCTCCTCATAACATTTTTGAATACTGGATAAGTACTGTGATATTTCCTTGTGAAAAGGATATTTTCCTTAATCATAAGTACACAAATTACAGAGTTGCATGTTTTTAACAAAATGTATGTTTTAACAAAAACTTATTCTTTAATAAATAGCAGAGAAGGCAGACAGCAGACATGTTTGGAGAAAGCTAAGGGTTGAGACAGTAGCCAGGAAAACGATCTGAAAGATCAAGTCAGAACACTTGAACAAAGCAGGTGCCCTGGGGAAGGCAGAGATAGCTGTGGACACCTCGCAGCTGAGCCTTCACCTGGTCAGAGGTCGGGGTCATTAATTCACATTCTGACAATTCCTTCATTTATTACTACTTCATAAGTCTTAGGGGAAAATGTTTTTTTAGAAAGAAGAAGCAGCTCTACCAACTGCTTCCAACTCAGGGTTTCTTGAAGCTCATCTTTACCACACTTTAATCAATATGGGAATCCCAGAAAGCTACTTAGACCTAGGAAACGCCATCCTTCATGCCACTGGGCAAAGTTAAAGTCAACAGAAACTGTACCTTCACTCTCCTGCTTCCTTTTTTTACCTGGGTCCAGTAAAAATAATAAATCACCATTAAAAGATTTTGTGCTTGTCAGTCAGTTGCCTTGGGGTACTGTCTGCTTTGGAGAATAAGATAAAGCACCTTAATTAAGGATTGGAAATTCTAACCCAATACATAGCTCTCTAATTCTTTCCCACCAACTTCCATAAAATGCATTATTATTTTTGTGGTAACATTTGTATTGCCCTTGAAAATCTTCAGAGTGTCATCCTTTTACCCTAATTTACTGAATTACTTTGGTAAGCACAATTTTGCCCTCTCTAAGATCAGGTCATGTGACCAACACTGGAGGCTCCATATTGTTGAATGATTTTGCCAAAATTGCACAAGGAAGAAACAAACAAAATCCATTTGACTTGTAATCCAGTGTTGTTTTACTATGTCATGCAGTCTCCCAGGAGTCCAGATAAACAATCTGTTACAAACTGATGACTTGAGGCTGCATTTTGCTATGGGCTGAATAGTTCCTCTCAAATTCCTATGTTTAAGTCCCCATGCTAAAGACATACTCATTGAAGATGAGGCTCGTAAGGTGGTATCTACGGTTTAATGAGATCATAAAGGTGAGGCCCTGATATGATAGGATTAGTGCCTTTTTAAGAAGAGACACTAGAGAGCTCACTCTTTCTGTAGCATATGAGATCGTAGGCAGAAAGCTCAAGAAGAGAGTTTCCCCATCTGCTCTTTCTTGGCAGGTACACCTGTCTGTTATGGAAGTTGTCCAGTCTGGGGTATTTTATTATGGCAGCGTGTGTAGACTTGGACACATTGCTAAGATTCACACTGAGGTAAGGAAACTTCTGAAAGAAAAAAAGTGTTTTGGCTACTGTACAATCAAAACTCAAGATACTACAAAAGAAAAAAGAAAAAGATGTCAAGTTTCTTCTCATAATTGCTCCCAAAACATCTAAGACACATAACTCTGAAGACAAGACAGTGCTAAAATAGATGATGAGTTAAATCTCTGCAAGGCAGAGCCATTATTGGGCTTCATTGACTGAAACCCAAATGCTTGTATTGTGCAGATCACTTGAGCCAACTTTAATGAGCTGAAAGAGAAAAGCAGCCCCTGGCATTCAGGAGCTAGCCTGGTACCATCAGCCAAGGCTTGATGTCCTCCTGTCAGACCTCAAGTCCTCCACAGAGCACCAACAATGGACAGGGCACTCTGACCATGACGAATCAGGACAAAAGCACCACCCCTCTATCACCACACCTGAGCACAGACTAAATGTAAACATTGACCAGGCCACAAGGCACCCTGATCCTACCCAACTAGTATGAGCCACTGATGTTCTTTCACCAATCACCTCAATCCAGTTTGCTTTCCCTGTAGATAGAACCATCAAAGAACCAATCATGGGATTGCCCCCGCATCATGACAGCACCTGATGCACAGTAAAATTCTCATGAATACTCCCCCACGTTGCCAAGCACAAGCCCAAAGGCTGTCAGTCTTCGCTAGCATCCATTGGCTGACACTCTATACCATCCTCCATCCTCTCCCCCGAGGCGTAATAAGCCTTACTGATCCAGCAACAGTGACGGGAGGCAAAAGCCCCACACATGCCAGAGGTCCCATCCTCACTGCAACCACTGCTACTGAACCTGAGCCCAGTACATGCTGGGCTCTTTCCTATGCACGCACACTTCTGACAAAGTTGAGCATGTAAATTAGGCACAATAACAGATTATGAACTAGACTCTAAGAATGGAGCCATGAAAACAATATATGGGGGTGATCAAAAACTATGGTGAATGTTTATATATTTTTTAATTACTGTAAAAGGCATATTGCCATTAACCCTCTCAAAATAGTCTCCCTCACTTCTAACATACTTTTCCCAACCTTCTTCCCACTTTCTGAAATGAAAGTTATCTTTCCTGAGGGTTTTTAGTTGCACCATTACAATGAAATCAGTTCAAAACATCTTCCTTTCATAGTCATTTAGAACTGAAGGAAAATCCAGAAGTTGCACCTTGCCAGATCTGGGGAATAAGGTAGAGGGGGACACATCGTAAGGTTTTTACAAGCCTGCCTTTCTGTTGGATGGCACTTGGCAACAGTGTTCACTATATTTTTATCACACTTCATAAAGACACTCAAAAAGAGGACCTCCAGAACTGCTTCAGAAAGCGGCAAGAGTCTGCAGTCACACAACCCTGGACCTGCCCGCTCTTGACAGAAAGTGGCAAGGACAACAGGGTATTTTCAAAGTGAAGAGTATTCTGAGGGGGATTAATAGCAATATGTCTTCTACTGTAATAAATCTTTTAAATTTAAACATGCACTGCATATTTTGATTATACCTCATCCTACAATAAAATATGTTCGAAGGTGACCATGCTCTCTCAAAATCTTGTACTGTAATCAACCTTCTTCCTTCAGATGTGGCTGACAGTGGGTGACTGAGCCATGGGTCAGGGGGCACTGCCACCCCACTGTGCTCCCAGAAGTCTTGGGCTAGGGGGACACTGACCAAGAGCACCTGAATAATGGGGCCCTGATTAGCACATGCTCCATTTTGTTTGACAAAAACTCCTTAATGATCACATTTTAACACTTATCAATTTTGAAATTCTAAACTTTACAATCCCACTGTCAAAATTTTGTCAGTTGTTTGCTTCAGTTTTAAAGGAAGACAGAAATGGGACTTAAGGACCAGGGGTTTAGCCCAGCGGCACAAGAGCCTGCCTGGCAAGGGCGAGGTTGTGAGTTCGATCCCCAGTACCAAAAGAAAAAGAATGGGACTCAAATATATCAAGGGAGTTCATCTTGCAAAACTTAAAGGATCCAAGGCTCCCACCTAGTTAATGGGAGCACTCTCTATTAGTTATCTTACATCTCTGAGGTGCTAAGCTGGCTAACACAGTATAAGACACCAAATACGAGTTTTTACCTTACTGCCACTGTTGAAGGCATTTGTCATTTTTATTTGTCCAGCATTCTTTTTCCCTCACACTTTTGGCTACCAGGACCTTTCTTTCCTACAAACCACTCATTGAAAGTGGTCTGCTCATTTCACCAAAGAAAAAAAAAATCATAGTACTTATGCTAATGCATGACATAATTTTGCTAAATAGTGGTATCTTTATGCTAATTTAAGAACTCACCTCTGGATTGTGCACTCCTGCTTAAGATCATCCAAAAACCAACCATCCCTGAAGCATAGATTTCTAACTAGGGGCTTCAAGTGCAATCTAGCTGTGCCTACGGTATGAATTTGAATTAATTTGTATGTGCATACATCATGCTGTTCACACAGAGAATGAAATGCCAGACTTTAACCGTAACGAACAACGAAGAAATTCCACACGTCAGCTGGAAACTTCTTCATCTGTTGGGAGTTTCTGAACATACCACAAAAACAGGATCGTTGGCAGCTGAATGCGGCAAAGCGCTTGTTCCATTCAGGAAAGAGTGCACCAGATTATGAAGGCTGGCCGCCTGAGAGCTCAGCGTCCCGTCTGCCTTTTCAAACCCTTCCAGAGCGTTCCTAAGAGAAACCAGAGTGTTGGTGACAACACCCAAAGAAGGCAAAAGATCTCCACTTCCTCTTTCCAGCCTAGGGAGTCCTCTTCCAACCCGAGTTTGGGTAAGGGTGTGAGAAGGACTGCGTCATAGCTAGTGAATGAAGAATTAGCCTCAACTTTCAATGGTCATCTACTCTAAAGGGGAGGGAACTCTTAATCAATTTTACTTCTGCACTTTTTCAGTTAAGTGTTATCTCTTTTGGTTACTATATGATGATTATTTACCTTCCTACCTATCTCTCACATCCTTGAATGTCTGTTTTCTTCCAAATTTTTATTGCCAGGGCTCAATATCCTGTCCAGCCCATGGTCTATGATCAATAAATGTTTTCTAAATTAATTTATAACTTTGTATTCTTATTTATCAACTAAGTTGACCTTCAGCTTGGCTGTAAGACATTTAGAATTACAAACACATCCAACCATTCCCCTTACCCTTTTCTTTTTCCTTTCCCACTTTCAAGAAATTCTAACAGTCTGCATCCTAACTCAGCGATCCTCAAATCTAAATGCACCTTGTAAATCCCTGGGGAAAAACACATATCCCAGGCCCAACTCCTAAAGAGGTTGAATGACAGGTCCTAACAATCTGGTAACCAGTTCCCAGCTGATGTCAGTGATGGTTGCTTGAGTATTATGTTTTAAGGACCACTTCCTAACTCAAATCTGCAGGGAACACAATCTGTTTCAATAGCATTTTTATCCTGAAGGAAAACTAATGGACGTCCTTTAAAAGCAATCTTAAATGTCACCCTTAGGGCCAGGGATCTAGTTCAGTGGCCTAAGTGCCTGCCTGGCAAGGGCAAGGTTGTGAGTTCAATCGCCGGTGCCGCAAAAAAAAAAAAAATGTTGCCCTTTACCTACTTTTGACATTACTCTGAGGGCCGTGTCTAACACCAGCAGAACATCTGAGCTCTGCTACACCTAGTAAAACTGCACTTGAGTTCGGCCTCCCCCGTCCATAGCTCCAATGTTATATAACTGACCTGCAGTCAAGAGAGAATCTAGCTGGCTAAACAACCATGAATCTATCTGTCGTTCCTCTTTGGAAGCCCCATCTATCTTTGTCAAAATAATATTTTTAAACATATTTCTTATAATGCTTAAAGTCTTTTTTGGGTGGGAGAAAATTTATAGTTGCTCATTAAAGTTTGAGTACTATGAAGCTGGAGTACTATATTTGAATTGAATTTTGTCTGCAGTACTTCTGAGCTCAGACTTCAAAATTAAAGTCTATGGCTGATACATTTCTAATGTAAATATTTTTTAAAATAAGAAAGAAAAATAAGGAGAACACTCATTTCTCAGCACTTAAAATACTCCTTTTTTTACAATGTTTAATAAGGTAGCCTAGTTCCAAAGACTATACCTATACATGTACATAAATTATAAACACAAAAGATAGTTTTGAACAGCTAAGTTAAAAACATAATAAAGCTACATTACCAGTTACAGTGGGTGGATGATAACTCTCCTAACATTAATCCCTTGTTAATCTCTTTTATTAAGCACCTTTCCATTAGCTTGCAAATTTCTCCTGACTCCTGGATTTCTTTCCAGTCGCTTACAACCACAAGCACGCAAATCTAAAGCTAATGTAAAAGAGCTCAGACTCGGCACCGACCTGAAGCTAAAGTTAGAGTCGTGGAAGAAAGGAGGGCTGTCAAACTTCGGAAGGGACAGACAGTCTTGTATGGTTTTTAAGGCTGGCAACTTCTCACTATTTCTTCCCACTTGATTTCTTCTCAGCAAACCTTCGTAAGTTCCATTACACAAGGTGACTCGGCGATTATAGTCATCCAAGCTAAGATTGATAAGAAGATTAAAAATAATGTCTTAACTTGCAAATGGTATGATAAATTTGGGCCACGCCCAAGTATCAAGGTCATAGAAAGTCATGATAAAATTTTATTAGTTTACAAGAGTCAAAAACATGTAGTAAAAATACTGTCTTTGAAAGTAATTATGAATTGAGACGTTCCAACATTGTGAATGCACAAAATATGAATATAGGAAAAAATAGATAATAATTACCATACCATCAATACCATTATCAAGAGAGCAAGAGGATTTGCAGGGCAAGGAGGTGACTCTTATGTGACTTTGACAGTGGAGCAAACGAAGGGAGAAGAAGGTGGTGTGTGTTACACTGAGTCAAGGTTTTGGGTGGAAGCGGCCCAGTGGGGCTAGGAAAGCATATTAGGCAAATTACAGGCAAACAGAAGCTCGGAGTAAAAACAGATGAAATTATACACAGGAAAAGCATTAATAAAAAAGTTTAATGGGACTAAAACTGATCAAGATATGTTAAACACATACGCTAATTTTCCATTATCATCAGTGGGGAATTGGTTAGCAACTCAAATTATTAGAACTGAGCCTACAACCATTGGCTCAAGAGACTATTAGGGGTGGGGCATGGAATGTGTGTTTTTCTCCAGCGATCCCAAGGTATACATAGATCTGAGGACTGCTGAATTAGGATGTGATTAAAATTAGAACTCTTAAAAATGGAGAAGGGAAAGAAAAAAGGAGAAGAAAAATTGGTGCATGCATTCCATAAAACCAACATGCTCTAATAAAAAAATTTTTTTAATGTTTAAGAAGATGGAAATGTGAACTATCTTGATTGGATCATTACCCAATGTATACATGTATTGACTTATCACACTGCACCCCATAATTTACACAATTAAAATCACTAATTTTTAGAAAAGAAATTTTATATATATATATACTTTTTTTTTTTGAGAGTGGCTGAATCTAGAGTGTGTGACACTGGGATTGATTCAAGGTGTAAATGCTAGGATCAAGGGCACTAGGATTAAGGGTGTGTCATGCTTTGTGACTGGGTGGCCCCCAAAGCCTCCTGTAGTCATGGAAGCGGTTGAATTTAGCGTTTGTGATTGGTTCATTGTCTAGCACTGGGATTGGTGAAGTGAGCACTGCACCCGCCCAGGAGTGGAGCCACCATACAATGTAACCTCGGGAAGGAGGCATGTTTCCCCCTCTTTTGCCCTGTTTGCTCTTGCCACTTTGAGCCTGGCTGCCCCTCGGAGCCAGGCTACCCCTCAGCCAAGCCACCCTGCCTTGGAACCAGCTGAGTATGGACTAATACCTCCATAACTGTAAGAAATAAACCTTCCCTTCCCTAATTTTGGGTGTCAGGTATTTTGTCTCAGCAATGAGAAAAAAGTAACCAAAACGGTGTGTGTGAGTGCTGGGTAGCCCGGCTAAGACATAAGCAATACAGCTGTCATTGCCCCTTGTTGCTTTGCTACCATCTGCCCATCATAAATAGTTCTCCTCTGTGAAATCCTCCTGCCTTGGAGGCAGCTGATTACGGGCAGAAACCGCTACACACTGTGAGCTTTCCTCCTTTAATTTTGGGTGGTGGCCTGAAGTTCAACATCAGAGGGCTAGTTCACTGAGTGAAATGGAAT
Source organism: Cuniculus paca (assembly GCA_004365215.1). Taxonomy (NCBI): domain Eukaryota; kingdom Metazoa; phylum Chordata; class Mammalia; order Rodentia; family Cuniculidae; genus Cuniculus; species Cuniculus paca. The sequence goes on along the minus strand of RJWT010019954.1, from coordinate 6,635 downwards.
TTTAAAGATGCTTCTGTGTGAGCTTTGAAGGGTGAGGGGTAGGTGGCACTAGATGAGTGAGAAGGGAATCAGTGCATGTATAAGAATGGAAGAGGCCAGGACTCAACACAAGGCCAACAAAAAAAAGCAGCCCTTCCAGGCAGTATTTCCCACAGCATGTTCCAGTGAGATGGTCTGTGAAATAGGAGTCTGAAGGTCAGAAACATTTAGCTCCTCTTGAAGAATGATAATTTATGCATGGAGGGCTTGGAGATTATCTAAATTTTTAGAAACCTTCCCAATTCAGCACTTTCTACACTTTTGTGATCATAGCCACCTCTCATCATATACCCCTATCCACATGGGATGGGAAATGGCACTTTCTGGGGGGATTAAATGAAGTCATGGGAAAAGTACAAAGGATGTCCCACTTGTGGATGCCTCACCTGATCACAATGGGAAATGCAGGGAAGGAGAAGATGGGATCAGCCAATGTAGGCTGAAGCAGGAAGATCCTAGAGTCTACTCTAGCCTGGACAACTTATCAGCTTAGTGAATTGCTGTCTCAAAAACAATTTTTTTAAAAAAAGGCTGAAGATGTAGCTCAGGGCCACGGTCTTGGGTTCAAAACTGAGTTCTGCAAAAAAGAAAAGAAAGAAGATGACTGGATCCCCACAGCTGAGCTGGGCCCCTCAGAACTCAAGCCTGCCCAGGCTGAGTTGTCTTAAAGGAGCCAGGAGGTGAGAACTCCACAGGACTCGATGCCCTGGAGCTACCTAAGGATACACACAGGGAGCAGAGCAGTGGGGTCAACCACATGCTGACTTGAGACAAGAAATGAAAAGGGGAGGTGGAGGAGCTTCCTGGAGAGTCTTTTCCTGAGATACAGTCGCCCCTTTCCCCATCTGTGCTTTTGTTTTCCATGGTTTCTGTTACCTGCAGTCAACTCTGACTCGAAAACATTACCCTCATGCACTGAGGAATTAAGATATTTTGAGGGAAAACTCACAGTCATGTAACTTCAATTACAGAATATTGTTATAATTGTTCTATGTTACTATTAGTTATCATTAATCTCATGCTGGACCTCGTTTATAGACTGAACTTTATCAAGGTGTGTCTGCATAAGGAAAAACACAGTGTGTGCATAAAGGGATTGGTACGAGCTAAAGTTTCAGGCACCCTTGGGAGTCTCGGAAGTTAGTCTCTAAAGGTCAGGGTGACCACTGTGTTGTGTCTGGAAAAGGAACCAAATACAAGGAGTCTCTGGGGACCTGATTCTGCAGGGACTGTGGGCCACTCACTAGCTCATGTGGTCTTTGTGGGTTCAGCAATCATTGCCCACTGATGCCACCCCCCAGCATCCTATGGTCCAGCCATCTCTGGCCACTTTCAGGACTCTTCTAGCTTTGCACACAAGGTTCCCTCCACCCAGGGCACTTCTGCCCCAGCCCATTCTCCTCTCCCTCCTCCACCTGGCTGAGCTCTCCACCTCCTTCAGTCTCAGAACATTTGTCTGCATCCCCAGGGACTTGCCCTGTCTCTCCTTGGCTTTGCACATATACCTCTCACAATACTCGTCACCCTGAATGACAATTTATTACAAAAAATTTATTGTAAATACAGAATGATATTAAAAAAGCAGGTTGTATCTATTCATCCTTGTATTTCCAATGGTACTGCATCACCTAGAAAATGACTGGCATTTATCAAACATTGGCTGAATGCAGGAACTACTACACAGGAGGAGTAAAACAGTTCATCTCAAAATGGTGGCTGAGCATATTCAACCTATGCATAGAACTTTGATATATCTATTTATTTTCATTAAAGAGTTTAGAATTTTAAAAATCCCAGCTCCCATAAGAAAACTGTTTCCAGAAACATGTGCAGAGAACCTCACATGTATTCAAAACAGAAATGTAAGGTGTCTTCTCCATCTCTCAGACATAAGAGAAGACAGTGGCGAATCTCCACCAGGGTGCATGTGCCATTACCTGTCACAGATGATTTCCCAGCTGGAGAATCTTGAGTTCCGACTAATCAGAGTTGGGTTATCTTGTCTGGCTGCCCCAAGAAGCTGGTCTGTGCACACATCACACTCGTTCCTCCCAGTGGCAAAGTTCCAGTAGGGCAAAGCAAAGGACTCATTCCCAGTGAGGCGCTGGAAGCAAAGCACAGGCCCGGCCATCTAATTTGCCCATCGAGTGCAACAAGAAGGCCTGTAAGGCACAGACTGATACATGTTCTGATCAATGTATGGCAAGCTTAAGTTCCAGACCAATAGATGAATAAAGAGATTGATATATATATATCAATATTGTCAGGCCTGAATAAGAAAGAAATCTGACTATTATTCTCCAACAATAGAGATGAACCTAAAGGATATTATGCTAAGTGAAATAAGCCAGATACAGAAAGAAAAATACTTCATGATGTCACTTACATGTGAAATCTAAAAAACAAATGCACAGAACTGAAGAATAAGCTGGTGTTTGCTAGGGGCAAAGTGGGGAGGGGAGTTGTAGATCAAAAGGTATGAAGTTGAAGTTATGCAGCACGAATAAGCCCCGAGGTCTAGTAAACAACACAAAGACTATAGTTCATAGCATTATTTTACACACTGGTGACTTGCCAAAAGAATGATTTTACTCTTACCACATACCCAAAAAAGAAAGTAACATTTGATTTCACTATGTCTGATAATATGAACAACTATTGTGAAGATAACAAGATATGCTATGGTAGCTGTTGTTGATTTTCTGTTATGCTGTTTTGAAGTTCTGTATTACTTTCACCATTTTGTTTTGATTGACTTTATTCTGTTTTATTTTGTTGGGTTTTATTCTCTTTAAGAGAAAAAAAGGAAAAAAAAGTAACCACACAAGATGCTGGCATGCTAATTTTCTTGACTGTAGTTGTCACTCTCCTATGAAAATCAAGATAAGTTCATCAGAACACCATGTTGTACAGGACTCATTAAATATGTACAATATTTTTAATTGAAAGCATCAAATACATAGTTGGACTAACCTGGAGGTCTCTTTCCAGCCACAGTAAATGGTATCTGTGCCAGGTCACAAAAGCAGGTCCTTGGTGTGAGAAATCTACGGCTTTGTATGGACGTCCTGGTCCTAGAGCAATTGGGCAACAGATGAGAGATCACAGAACAGAATATTTAAAATGTTACACCTTATCTGGGATATGTCCATACAGCCAATAAATCCACAATGTTTTGTTTTTCTTTTTTAAAAAGTCAGGTATTCCTTCAAAAGTAGCAATAATGACAAAAGAATTTCAGAAGCAACTAGCACTTTTAGAATAAAATCATTTTCATCTCTGGAAAGCCTGATATTTAGCACTGAGCCAGGAAATTGAAGTCCGTTTTTGTACAAAGACCCTTGTTACATATTTAGTTTTTCAGCAACAATTCATTAAGATGAAATTGAGTATTCAAAAGGGCAGCCCATTAAGACCAAAATGAAATACATTTTTAAGAGATATTCTTTAACCTATCCTGACAAAAGCAAAAATTTGTAAGGGAAAGTTTAATTAGGAGTATAAACTTCAAGTGCACTTAGTCCTAACGCAGCATTTATACAACCAAAAAGAACTTCCACGGATTCTGCCTCACCCATCCGTCAGTTACAATGACTGGCTGACAAGCGTGGTCACGGAATCCAGAAGAGAGAAAAATACATTCAAACCAATTTGGCTGCCCACTGGAACTGGCAATTTTAGTGAAATGCTTTGGGCAATTTAATGCCCTCCTTACTGCCTACTCCATCTTTCTTCCCCCTTTCATTACAGCTTTTGATCGTTATGTAGAAACTTTTGCTAACTTTAGTTCTTTTTCAAAGTACCTATAATAACTTCAGAGAGCTGAACAGACATGAATATAAATTTAATTCCTAGATACGGCCAGAAACTATAGTTTTCTTTTTCTCTCCAGAGACTACCCTCCCATAAAGCAAAAATTCCTCAGAGTGATGGCAGGGACACTATCAAGGTTGATAGCCAGAAGAGCCTCCTTATCTATCGATAAAGAAAGACAGATGCTCACCTGCGAGGCAGTTTTTAAAAAGACTCACACAGAGAGCTCAACTGCTGTCTCTGCAGTTGGCTCTGCAGGCTTTTATTTTATTTTTTAACCTTCCTCTAAAGCAAAGTTTTAAGTTTTTAAACAATAGGATGAGGGGGAACTGAAGGAGTAGGAGCAAGAGATAAACACAGGGATGGGCGACCCAAAGTGAGAATCTCACAATTCCGAGGAAGCTCAATGTCATTATTCAAGTTCACCCCAACAAAGGAAACCAGAAGGACGAACAGTCACAGGGCTAGCCAAGTGTGCCGTGAGCTACAAGAAGGCTCCAGAATGGCTTCAAACTCTCCTGGAACACACCGATGCCATCCCCCAGCTGATAACTAACTGAGGAGGAAGCTGGACCTGTTTGATTAGTGACATGCATGGCAGATGACCTCTCATGCCAAGTTCTACTCAGACCCAATTTTTAGGGCCTGGAAGAATTCTCAACATTTCATAGGCATCATGGTCATTTCACTACATTATGGCTTGTGTCTTAGGTGTCCCCCAAGACCTCATGTAGTTGTAAGTGGGGCTTTTTCAGTGGTGGCTGAAAAATTTCAGAGTGTGTGATGCTGGGGTTGATTCATGGTACACTGCTAAGATTAAGAGTGCTAGGATTAAGAATGCGAGTACTGCCACCTCTAAGGCCAGGTAGCCTAGCTAAGATATAAGAGACAGAAAAAGGCTTGTCACTGTTCATTTGCTTCCTTTTACTCTTGTCTGCCTGCCATGGACTGTTTCTCCTCTGTGATGCCTGTCTGCCATGCCAACCTGCCTTGGAGCCAGCTGATTATGGACTGAAACCTGGACAGACTTTGAGCTAAATAAACCTTTCTTCCTTTAACATTGGGCATTGGGCATTTTGTCTCAGCAACAAGAAAAAGTAACTAAGACACGCTATTCTCTCAAGCATCCAACAGAACCGTGGTCCAAAGGCTAAGAGGGAGAAACTCCACATGGCTATGGTGACTTTAGAGTTTCCTCGGTGATACAACTCCAAAAACCGAGCTGTGCCTGAGTGATTATTTAGCTAAAGGCCTAAAGACATGTGAGTTTTATGGCACTCAACCTTCCAACACAAACACTCTAATTCTGCCCAAAGACATGTCATGTGCTTTGGCGCAGTTCAGCTAATTCCTCTAATTTGAAGAAGAGGTCAGAGAAGGCCGCCATGGCCAGATTCACAAGCAGTTTTTACTGGAATCAAAAGAAATTTGCCTCTACTTCACCAGCTCATGCCTTTGAGGATTAGGAGTTTCATGGAAAACAGTTTAGATGTTGAACCAAGAACATAAACTAGAGGAGACAACATTTGAAGTGTTCATGGCCAAGGCGCAGGAAGAAACGTCTCCCTTCCGACTTCAGGCAGAATTTGGTAATTTCACAGCTTTCACAAACCTAGCTCTGCCTGAGGTTGCTCTCTTGTTAATTAACCTGTTTCCAATGACTTCCTGCCGCTTCCCCAAGCCCAAACACAAGCCTATTATAACACACCTTAAGCCAAGGGGAAAACCCACCTAATAATGTATCTCTAACAGAATAGTAATGCAGCCATACAAAAAAATCATAAATGCTGCAATTGGCAATCTGTGGCTGGGTCCCAGTGGGCCCGAGCAGGCCCAGCCAGTGCTGCGTGGTGATCACGTAGTCGGGGTGCGTGGTCCTCTTGGCGAGATCTAAGGCACCCAGGAACTGCTCCCTCTCCCGCGGAGTCAGTGAATGGATGTTCTGCCGGACAACAGGTGGTTTCCTCTGATCACAGTTGGGGCCAGTCCAGCCAAACCAGCAGTCTCCACAGTTATAGCCAGCAAAGTTTCCTAGTGTATAGAAAGGGGAAAGATGGAAAAAAAAGTGGGGTTATGTAGTTAGGAAGACATCTCCGAACTGGAATTCTGGGGTAGAATAGAGGAGGACATGAAGGACAGAGAAAAGCAATTTCTGGGTTCATGCGGAGGAAAGACCCTGGGAAGACACCAGAAAAGTGAACCCCGGAAAGAGGTCTCAGGAGAAGCCACTCTGCGGCTGACACCTTGACCTTGGACCTTACACTTTGACCTTTGACTCCAACCTCCACAACTGGGAGGAAATAAGCCTCTGCTATAAAAGTCAAAAATATTTTTTAAAAAGTTAATTTCTTTCCCTTAGTCTCCTGTCAAAATCCAAGTGGACTGAGCATGAAAAAGTTCCTTAGAAATATCCCCAGCAAAGAAACAGGATATGGAATTCATGACGAGATGTTACAGGCTGACTTGTGACTCTTTCAAAATGTACCGTTCACCTCCTAATGCCCAGTACCTCAGCATGAGAGCGAGCGTGGAGAGCGAGTCTTTAAAGAGGTAATCAAAGCAAGAAGAATCCATTGGTTTAGGTGCATATGCAGAGTGCCAGGTGTCTTTAGGAGAGGAAGAGCGAGATAAGGACACACACACACACACACACACACACACACAGAGGAAAGACCACGTGAAGACAGCCTAGAAGTAAAACCTCACGAGAAAGACCCGCCAACACCTTGACCTCAGGGGTGCATTCTCCAGAATGGGGAGACATAAATTTCCATTGTGTAAGC
>RJWT010019953.1:0-18182 GCA_004365215.1 Cuniculus paca | reverse complement strand
CTTATTTAGAAAACATTTGATCATCATAATTTTTAAATGAATCACAGTGAATGCTGTTATTAATAGGAACCAGAGCAGTTAAGGGCTTAGTATATAATTTTAATTTAGAAAATAATGCTTACATCTTGATTTATGAAATGTAGTGTGTGGGATGGTTTCTAAAACAGCAGTAAGGATTAGGAGTTGGAAGTAAGTTTATATTCTATCATAGCTAGACACAAAGAAATTAAAATAGTCTTATCCAGTCCAATCACAGAAGTTTGTGCAATGCCCTGATAATGCTGTTTTAACTTGACTAGAGAAAGTAAATTGTACCATAGTAGAACTAGGATGGAGAGCTAGTACACACAAATAAAGTCAGAAGAAAAAGTTCCATTATCCAAAATTGTACCAAAAATTTCTTGTGATGCAGGATATATTGTTAGGAAAGTGATTAAAAGTATTTTTTTCTCCTGAAAAGCTCTACCAAAAAGAAGCTCACTAACTTGACAGTTCAGATTAAGTCATTGGCTCACAGTAGGACTTTCCTTGCTAGGCTTGGATAATGTAGGTCCACTAGCCTCATGGCCATGGTTTAGTCTTCTCCCTTTGTTTCACTTAATTTCATCCCTCAGATTTCACATGATTGAATCTCAGCTTTCAACTTCGGTTATTCAAGCTCCAAGAATTTAATGATCATCTACTAATTCCAGGAGCTCCTGCCTATTGGTATTTGTCTTATATTTTTATTTTGTACGCTTCAGGCTCTCCAGTATCATCCTCGACCTAGAAACATCTTTGCCACATTCCACTGTGTTTTCTTTTCTTATCACAATTACTAAGAAAGAAACCTTTAAGGAGTGAGAGTTAGTTTGAAATTCAACAGTCTTCTTCTCTTACTCCAGCTACATTCAGTCTTATCTTTGCTTATATCATTAAATGAAAAAAATCCTGAATCTTGAATTCTGTAATTCTTTAAATTTATTTTATCCCACTGTTGTGTGTGGTACCAAGGATTGAACTCAATACACTAAGCAAGCACTCAACCATTAAGCCTGACCCTTTAATTTTATTAAAGGAAAGTAGAAACTACAGGTAATAAGGCAACAACATTACATCCTCAAAGTACTTCCTTGTTCGTAATGAAAATACATGTGCACCAATCAAGGGCCAAAATTCTTCTATTTCTGATTGGACCAAGATGGGTCCCAGGTAAACTTGGGCATTGGTCCCTGTACCAATTATCACCCATTCCATCTCTCTTCTAGTATATTAGTTTTCCTGTTACTATACCACAGGGGGATTGAGTGTTGGGGAGTCATCAATAATGTTTCTTTAATATAATTTATAAGAAAAAAGTGGATGTGGGACTCTTATATATCTATCTATCTATCTATCTATCTAACTAATAGATAGATAGATATAGATATACATAGCTATACAGAGAATGGGTGAAAAAGTTGCAATGAAAAGTTTAGTGCACACAATCAAGCAGTTAAGCATTGAGATGAAGTAATTAATTCATTAGTCAATTGTGTTACTGAAAGATGTTTTTAACAAGGGACAATGATCACAAAATTACACAGTTTATCTGAAAATGATATTCAGATAGCTTAGATATTTTCATTTCAATTTTAGTGTATGTGCTGCTGAAGTGAGCACTAGTTTATCTATTTTTCAAGTGAAAAAAGATCAATTAGGTTCCTACTTTATCATCCTAAATTAAATGCACTAAAGCCCTAAATTCGACGGAAGCAATAGGAGAAAAATAAATAGTAATAGAAATGTAAAGAGATAGTGGGACTTTTTGAGTGATCACGTGCATGTGAGAAATAGGAGCAGAGTTGAAAATAACTCAGAACCTGGGAAGACAAGAATGGGAGTTGGCTAGAAGGTACTGAGAAAACAGATAATGAGTTCAGTTTCAAATTCTAAAGCATTAAATGGAGACTTCCAGAAGGTAGTTAGAATTCAAGTCTAAGAGTTGAGAGAGAGGTGGGAATTAAATCAATAGGAGCTCATCCAGGAGAGTGAGAGATTAGGGAAAGATAAAAAGAAACCAAATGGAAAATCTCCAGTAGCATGTACATCTTAGGAACTAACATGGACTAGGAGCTAAGGGAAATGACTGAGTGGGCAGAGAAAGACAACCGAAATAGCAGGACCTATCAGTGAGCACTGTAAGATGAGACTATGTGAGAATGCACATGGTATATCATACAAAGATTAAATAAAGTGAGTGAGACAAATTCTGTCTCATTGGGTGACTGGAGGGTATCTGGTAACATTTATGAGACATTTAGATTCATTGCCTGTGCATAGCAGCATTTCCACATCAGCAAAACAGTATCCTCTTGTTTCATCACTCATACATCCTCAAATTCATACATCAAAGTCCTAACCCCTAATGTGATAGTGTGTAGAGATGAGCATTAAGAGAGTTAATTAAAGTTAAATGAAGTCTTAACAGTGGAATAGATGTCATTATAAAGCAGGAAGAGGACAAGGGAGCTCTTTCTCACCAGGCACACAAAAGGAAGGGCCAGGTACAGACACACTGAAAAGCCAAAAACTTCATTGATAAACTAACACTGATGGTACCTAGATCTTAGAATTATAACCTGTAGAACTGTAGAAAATACATTTCTGTTATTTAAGATACCCAGTGTGTGACATTTTGTTATGACAACCAAGCAGATTAATGTGGTCATTAATGATGCCAAAGAGTTTGATTTGCCAGTCCTGAAATATGCCCCTCTATCATTCGATTGGGAGCCCTACCTAAATCAGAGGCTTCAGATTATTAATTCAGACTCTCTAGTCTTCAGGTGCAGCATCCAGAGAAAGACACTGTACAGAAGAAACACGTCAGAGATTCTTCATAATTCTTCTAGTCCATGATTCTGAGAAGCACTACCAGTATTGGAAGATTGGTAAATATTGTCAAGGCCCCAAATAAAGACTGAATCATCTCCATTACTAGAGATACGTACTCAGGAAACTGGCTCAGAGAACTTTTAAAATAGTTTTTCTAGTACAGATTTTGTGATGTTTGATTAGGTTGTTGGAAACCGCTAAGAAAGTATAGTCAAGAAAAGACTTACCTGGAAAGCAGTATCATTCAGGGGAAACACTATTGATTTTTAAAAAGTGAATTGCAGCTTTTTCTTCCTCTTTCTGTGGTAAACCGTGATTAGGCTGTACTTTGCTTGAGTTTACAGTAATGATACCTTACGCCAAACACTGCCCCATTCTGATGAGTGAGCTCAGAAAATAGAGTCCTTTTTAGAGGCTATACCACAAGGCCCCTTTGCTTTGCCTCTCCTCTGTGGTTAGTTAACCAAAAGGAATTCCTTTTATATCAGGGGGCCTGGGGAGAGAGCTCTAAAAAAGTACAAAAGCAAAGATGACCTGAATGAATGAGAGAAGAATGCTTCCATCGACTGAAGGTCTGAAGTATTCTAGATATTCTACTGGATATTCTCACCTGGGTTTCTTCATTCTAACTTCATTCCATGCAAATGACCACTAAAATACTCTCTAAAAAAGATTAACCTATTTCCTTGTTTCACCAAACTTTAGTTGTTTTTGCTTATTTTGACTCAGTGCATGAAGTAAATGAAATCATTATTTTGTGGGGAGTAAACAAACACATGATGGACAAAATTGTGGCACCTTACCACTAAGAGTGAGGGAAGCTGCTGTTCCTGGCTGACCCTTCTCCCCAGAGATGAAGGACAAGGAGAACAGAAAGAGCAATGGCTTTGAAGTGAGGCAGAAATTTCCAGGATAGGAAATATACTGAACACAAGTTTTGATGACCGTAAGAAGGTTGCAAAAGTCATCAGTTCACACATTGTGCCTTCTCTGGATACTCAGCCTTTCTTAACTATGCCATGGTACCCAGACTTGTGTGAGCTTCAGATTCACAGAAGTACAAAGATATTTCTTGCAATTGTATACAATTCCATGGTTTTCAAAATACTTTCAAGTGATTTCTCTCATTTTATTCATGTAAGTATTTGGTGAAGTTTATAGTCCAATCTTTTTTTTTTTGGTGAACAACTGAAATATAAGAGAGTTAAATTATTTGGTTTAAATGATCAATCCAAAAAACATTAGCAAATCATTCTTACAAGGAATAAAACTGTGTGCAAACATTATAACCCAATAAAATTTTAAGTAAATTTTATTGAAGTTCGATATACAAACAAATAAGAAAAATATGTAAGCATATAGCTCAATAAATTTTCACAAAATAAGCACACTAATGTACCCAGAACACTGATTAAAAAACAAAATATAACCAATGCTTCAGAAGTTCACCTCATTCTATTATAGACTGCCAACTTAGGTAAAATTATTATAGATAGTCAGACAGTGCTCAAGAGAGTCAGTGCAGAAGATGAAAATTCATTATAACTGTGGCCAGAGGTGCATCTATTGAAGGCCAGGATTCAAGATAAAGACAAAACGACCAGGCTTAAGGCAAGTGATAACACCTGGTCTAACAAAGTCTAGACAGACATCAGTCATCATGGTAGGTGACCAAGACCCTCAGACTCATCCCTTCCTGAAAAGTTCTTTGTTCCTTCCATGTGTACTTGCTGCCTGACTTACTTCCCTGCTGGGTCAATATTACCTAAGCAGCTATACTTGCAATTTTATTGGTTGATCATAGCTTTAACCCACATTGTACCCATGTGGCCGTGCTCTATAAAACTTTCCTTAAAAAGCGGGGTCCTTTCAACCCACCCAGGACCCCTCCTACCTCTCAGGAGCTGTGTCTCGCTCTTACTCAGTAAATATTTCCTACTCTTTGCCTCCTTTGCTCCTTAGAATTCATTCTTCAATTTTGGAGAACATGAACTCAGTATATCAGACTTCTAACATGTTCAGAGTTATGTTTTCTTTATATCATTTGGAGGCCCTATATCCTTTCCTATGTCAATTCTACTTCCACTCACCTCTTACAGGAATTTTGAAAAATATTTTGAAAAAAAAAATCAGTAAAAGTCACTATGAATTACAACCCTAGATTTTTCTTTCAAGGTTAATCATTATAGCGAGAAGTTTTAAACATTCTGAAACCCTGTTTCTGAACTAATAGTTAAATAAATCATAGTATGTATATAAATCAGAATAATATTTATGTTTCACCACCAATCAAAATACAGAAAATGAAAGGAGTACAGTTCTCATTCCAACAGTATAAAAAAGGTTAAAAAAAAAAGACAGTTTTTAAAATAACTCTAACAGAGATCTGAAAATAGAGAAAAAAACTTAGATGAACTAAATTCTAGAAAGTAATAGCCTGTTATACAAAGACATGTAATTGCTTTTGGCCTTGGCAGAAAGGTAGGAGGAAGAGAAAGCCATCTTATGTGGGAGAAAGGAAAAGAAAGATGCACTTTTTTTAAAGAGAATAAAACCAAACAAAATAAAACAGAATAAAGATAATCAGAACAATGAAAGCAATACAGGACCTCAAAACAGGATAATAGAAAAATCAACAATGGCTACCATCATATCTCTCGTTTTCTTCAAAATAGCTGCCCATACCATCAGACATAGAAAAATCAAACAAAATGAAACAGAATAAAACCAATCAAAACAAAACAATGAAAGTGTTACAGGACTTCAAAACCACATAATAGGAAATCAACAAGAAAGGCATACTTCTTAAATGTTTAATACTGCATGGGGAACATGGTGAAAAATTAGAATTCTTAGGATTTCCAGCCACAAAATGTGTTCATATCATCTATCAAATTTTTTCTACCAGCCTCCTCAAAGTGAGAGATCTAATACATGCTGAAAGATGGGGGCAGAGCAGGAAAGCCAAGGAAAATTCCATGTGAAGCATATGGTAAGTTCTTGAAGTCAAGGAAGAGCCCATCTAAAGGCTGGAGAAAGCAGGAGAACTGACAGAAGTCCTTCCAGATGCTATGATAAATGATCCAAGCCTTTACCTGTTAGGTACAGCATAGAAAGAAAGACCACGCAAAGTTCAGAAAGCCAAGAAGAGAGTAAAAAGAACTCTCTACAGACCCAAAAGTAGTACATTCAGACAGTAAAGCAGAGAAATCATCACAGTTCAGCAATCTCATGGCCATCCTCAAAAGCAGAAAGAAACCTCCAGAATCTCATAAGTACCCAGATTTCATACCCACTAACCCTGTCCTCAAAAAATTCTGTATCAATGGGAAACTAATTTTAACTAAAATTCTAATAATTCCAAGTCTTTCACAACTGCCAAGTAGAATCTTGTACTAGAGATCTGATACATTTCACATGAGATCCCAAGCTAATTATCTAACAGAAGAAAAGTGCTCTTCTCTGGTGGTAAATATTACTTCAGTCTTTACATGTTTTTCATATGATACACAGTACATACACAAAATATCCAGAGAGATGAATATTATTCAAAAAACCAAATGGAACTTCCATAATTGAAAAAGTACAGTAACATAAATAAGAATTTATTCTAAGGACTAAACAGCAGGTAGCACCCAGGGAAGAATCAGTGCACTTGAATGCAGGTCAGCAGGAACTGTCCAAAGTGAAAACTAAAAATCAAGAACAAATAGACTGGCTTCTGACATCTATGGAACAACATCAAATCATAAAGGGCTGGGGATTTAGCTCAGTGTCCTAAGCACCTGCCTGGCAAGTGTGAAGTCATGAGTTCAATCCCTGGTGCCCCCCCCCAAAAAGGTAACATAATGGTGTACATACATAGATGATGTCACAAAGTTGTCATTATAAAGAATATAGACACAAACTCAATAAATCTGAAACATCTCGCATATATAGGAAAAATAGGATTATATAAAAGAGGTTAAGAATAAAAAGTTTGAAAAGGAAAATAAGAGAAAAATGTAGTTACTTTGGATGGAGTTTTTGTTTTTGTTTTTGATTTTTGCTTTTTTGGGTTTTTTGTTTGTTTGTTTGGTTGGTTGGTTGGTTTTTTTGAGAGAGAGCAACACTGTGTGGCCTATATTAATTCCAGTAAGAAAGATGGATACCATGAAGTGTTACATCCCAGTTCCAGTCTCATTTCACCAAAATCACACCAAATATTTTTAAGAGAAAGGTTTGTGAGCTGTCATTATTACTGTCCCCAGCCAAGGGTTGTGAGAACCTGTTCCTGACACCTGCCTGGACACCACAAAGGGCCAGCAATGAGCTGGCTTGCTGCTTTGTTCAAGCTGAACAGAAGGAACTGAGTGGGTGTCCTGTCTCCAAGGAAAAGAACACTGGAGTGCTCACATAGAGGAACAAAGAGAGTCACTCACCATAATTTCTGTAAGAACATTAACTATTGTCCACTGGACCAGGTGAACCCTGTGCTGTCCAATCTGGGACATAGGTATATAGCAGAACTGGCTGGCATTTGCAGTTGGCTTCCTTGGATTGTAGCAGACAAACCATACTGTCTGTTAAAGCCACCAGACAAAAATTGGCTGGGCATTAGAGGAAAGCAACAATCTTCTTTCAGATGATTTTTAAAGCAAACATACGCTAGGGCTTGCTAACCACAAGACACAGCGCTAATTTTTTAGGGCCAAATGGATATAGATACTCAACAGAAAAAGAAATACGTGGTCAAATATAATAACAACTCCTCTGGTTATTTAAGAAAAGAAGAGGCCTTTTAACACTATTTTCAAAGTGGTGGTTAGTTGGAGGACCCAGTGGGAAACATGGTGGAAATTAAGGAAGATTTAATAGAAGAGTTGGTGTGTGATTTAAATTAGAAAACTCTTAGATTAGCAAAAATGCAATTGATAAGAGAAAAGGTAATCTTATCAAAGAACTGAGAGAAGCAATAAGGTGTCTTGAAAATAGAATGAGCTGTGGTATCAGATGTATCAAACTTCAAATCTCTACACCACGACTTTACACTATATGGCCTGGACAAATTATCTTATTTCACTCTACCTCAATTTTATCATTTGTAACATGGCAGTGATATCCCTAATTCATACACATGCCACATGGCACCCAGTAAGGGTGGCTGGATTGCTGATAGTCCTGAATAAAGTCATAGATGTCAGAATATATGCAGGGTCCTAAAAGGGACTGTAATAATAACAAGTAGCAGGGGAGGAAAGGACATGGAAAACCAACTGTATCCAGATCATGAAACACACAAAAAACAATTGAAATAGAGTTTGTGGTCTTATTCCTTAGGCATTTGAGATGCTTAGAGGGTTTTTAGCAGGATTAGAGTTGTGATTTAGAAGAATTAATCTGTGAGTTCTTGATGATTGTGCAGAAGAGTTTAACTGCTTCCCATCTAGAACCAGAATCCAAACTTATGTGGATAACATAAACCAGCAAAGAAGGCTGGTGCAGCTCCTGCAACATAAAGAGGAACACCTTGGCCAAAAGGAGGACCCCTCCCTAGGACTAAAGTCATTGTTTCCATGTGGGGGCATGAGACTGTGACAGATTGTTCCGAGTTTTCAAAAATTAAGGAGCCTCATGTATCATCTTCTTGTTTGTCTCTGTTAGATACACGCTCCTAAACATCATAAATGGATCACACCAAATGCTGCTGGGACTTACCAGGCTTCCAGCCACCTGTCCAGGACTTCTGCCCCCAGCCTCACCATATCTGAAACAGAGCTTTGATTTACCTTTGCACCATCTCTGGCCAGAAAGGCCTGCTTTGGTGTTTTGGTTGTTGATGTTTTCCCAAAACAATGAGAAATCTGCCCTAAAAGATGAATTCTAAATATTTAGCTCCAGAGAAACAAACAAAAATGCTGACACCTTTAGAATGACAGGGTATTCTCCTGCTTCTAGTCATTATTTAAAAATAGTATTAGGCTCCAGGCTCAACCATAAAACCCCATATAAATTTCAACACTTCTCCCTTTGATAGTTCTGAGGCCTCAAATAGCATTTTGTGAGCAAAATATGGAGTTTAACCCTATAGGATTATCCATCTGAGATTTTTAAGAAATGTCAATCCTGGAATGACTTTGAGAATTCCTCAAGACTTCAGAACATTGTCATCTCTTACAGAGTTTTGTCTCCTTCACTCCCAAGATACAAGAATAAAACTAACATTCACTGAGTGTCAAATCTGACAACAACCATCAGGAAAACATTATTATAGGATCTGTATTACAAATGAGCAAGCAGCATCTCAAGATAATTAACTTGCTCACAACTTTGTACTAGGTAAATGACAGTTTGAGATTTTAGAATTTGAACTTTTTCTACTACACCATAATGTGTCACTTACAGAGGCCGCACCTATAAAGTAGGGTATTAAACTGTGACTCTCACTGGAGCCTCATAACCTAATAGCTGTTATATTCCAAGTGTCAGAACTAGAGACCATGTTTCAAAAAGGTGTGGTAGATTTTTCCTTTGTTCACAGATATTTATGGATCCATTCTAGTGACATAGGAGATTAGGGTGTGGCAAAGCTGGCTGGAGAGGTACGCCTGACCTGTTAATTACAAAGATCCAGGAACATGTGGACAGAATAGTTCTCAAAGGCCTGAACCTGGACTTCTCCCTAGAACTGGAGAGAAAGGGATGGACCAGACCTGATGTCAGCCTGAGACGTGGGTTCCCGGCACTGCCTCTCAGGACCCATAGGTAGTTCTCATGGGTTTCCTCGAGATTTAGACAAGATGCCAAAAGAAGCTTGCTATTGCGGCTTCCTTTTTCCTCTGTTACTTGGCCCATGCATGCTTTCTCTGCAGAGCCAGTTTTTTCCTCGCTCTTCCCTTTTACTTTTTCAAATAAACTTTGTCACTGATTTTTGCTCATTTCATTCAATTCTTTGTTTGAAATGAGAAGAACCTGGAATCTAACTCCAGAAGGAAACACAAGTAACCCAAAACCCCAGTAACGATTATTTGGCGAACCACTTTTAGGAGCCACCTAATAACACTAGAGGAGGGGATATAAGCAGCCTCATTCCCATCAGACTTTCCATGTGGCTTGCTCTGGCCAATGAAATGTAAGGAAACTTAAAAAAAAAATCATGCCCAGAAGGGAGGTTTTAAAGGGAATAAATGTTTCAGCAAATTCATTTTCACTCTTTGTTGCAATAGCTGAAAATTTCAGAGAGGCTACCCTGTCAGCCTGGATCATAGGGCAGACAATGAAACACAGAACACAGCTGACCCTAAAGGATATGTGATGTTAGTGAGAAATAAGCCTTTGTTGTCCTAAGCCAATAAAATATGGAGATTATTTGTTATTGCAGTGCAACCTGGCTGTTACAGGAAAATATTAAAATCCTGCTAAATAATTCAAGCCCTTCATCTACATCATGGGTACAGATAGCCCAAGTTGAAGATGGAGACAGCATTTGCAAAAATGATTTTTGCGAAGGATTTTAGTGTGTTATGAGTCTTCCTCATACCAGTAGAGGCAGGGACCTGCTCCTTACCTTAAACCTGTTGAGAAGGCTTTCAAAAGCACTACTCAGAAAGCTGATGAGTAGCTGGTTTACAGTGAAAAACCTAACATTTTTGGGAGGAGCTAGCCAAGAGCTGAGGCAACATCTATTGCCCTGATCCTCATTCATTTGAATTCAAATCAGCAAATACTTTGGAGACCTGGGCACTATGAAAGAAGAAAAATGTTAATTAAATGGATTTCTTCCTTCAGTGGGCATATCGTCCTTGAATAAAGAATCTGGACTTCACTGTTCAGTGAGTTGCTAAAGATTTCTAAGGAGGTAAGTAACCGACAGACCTTTAGACTTGTGGTTGTGTGTGTCGCTGACTGACAGAAAGAGATTTGAGGAATAAAGGCCATTCAATAGAGGTCAGAGTTAAAGCATCAATAACAGAAAGTGGGAGGATAGGGGCTGTGTGTGTGTGCGCACACACGCTCATAAAAAAGACAGTTAAGCAAAATTTACAAGAGGAAGTGAAATTGGCAAATGTGACCGCTGATTGGACATAAAAGATGAAGGTGAAGAAGGATGTAGGGAATTCTTGTTTTTTAACATTGAGAGAGTCGTGATACATGAACAGAAACAAAGAAATAAAAAAGTGATATGTAGGAGAAATATGACCCTTTTTTTTTCCTATTTGAACTTGAGTTCAGCGTTTAAATCGCTTCCCGCACATCTAGGCTCTGGATGCTCATGGTTTACAAACTATTATAGCCATTTCCATGTCTTTCTTGGCTATTCTCTGCCCTGGGATGTAGATCTATTGTCATCACCTCACAATAGACCCTGGGATATTTGAGTTTTGCTGGGATGATTTTGCCACAAAACTGCAAGCACTGCCCTTACCAGGAAAACCAGTCTGCCCTTAGCAGAAAGTAATGCTTCCCCCCACATGGAGCTCAAAGCTAAAACAAAGAAGAGCTACTGAATCTAATGACCCTGGCAATCTTGAACATTTCTTCTACACCAGTACTGCAGGAAACTTCCTCCTGTGTGTCAGTCAATGTACTAATACCTGCAATCCTTGTCAGAGCATTTATAGCATTCCTTGCTTTGATGTGAGCCATAAATGTAACTGAAAGAATGCTAGCGTCTCCCCTCCTTTCTAATGTTTCTGATGCTGTTTGTTTGTGGGAATAAAAGAGAGTGTGGTGTCACAGGACTGTACTACCAGCATTTGGGAAGCTGAGGCAGGAGGATGGCCTTGAGTTCAAGACCACCCTGGGCTACAGAGTAAGCTCAAGGCCAGCCTCTACACAGTGAAACCCTGTCAGAGAGAGAGAGAGATAGATAGAGAGAGAGAGAGAGAGAGAGAGAGAG
This sequence comes from Cuniculus paca, assembly GCA_004365215.1. Lineage (NCBI taxonomy): Eukaryota > Metazoa > Chordata > Mammalia > Rodentia > Cuniculidae > Cuniculus > Cuniculus paca. The sequence continues at coordinate 6,448 of RJWT010019953.1, read as the reverse complement.
AGAGAGAGAGAGAGAGAGAGAGAGAGAAAAAGATTTCAGTTTCAAAATCTCCACTAAGTCGCCAGTAGGGTATGGATTCATAGCAACTGTGCATCTCAACTTTTTCTCACGAGCAGGGAGGTGTACCCATGGAATTATGTCCCAGCTATTGGATCACTTTAGGAAACTAAAATCACAGTGCAGAGCACTGAAACATCTGAGGTTTGTACCACTGGGTGTTCTGATACCAGTTGGCCCTAGGATCAAACCTCAATACGGTGCAACTGCTAAGTATTTAGAAGTTGGCAGGGAAGAGTCTCTATGGGTAAACAGAGAATCTCTGAAAGTTGGTGCTATGGCTTGTGTCTAGACGTCCCCCCAAAGCCTTATGCAGTCAAAGGGGGGGCTTTCATAGAGGTAGCTGGAAATAGAGTGTGTGACATTGTAATTGACTCATGGGGCAATGCTAGGGTCAAAGACACTAAGTAGCCTGCTCGACATAGCCTGGATGAGCTATAAGGGACAGAAAGCGCTGTGGTTGTCCCTTGCTTGCTTTGCTACCTTCTGTCCAACATGAACAGTTTCTTTTCTGTAGTCCCTGTCTGCTATGCCACCCTGCTTTGAAGCCAATCAATTATGGACTGAAACTTTTACAAACTGAACTGAATCACTTTCCACCTTTAACTTTGAGTATTTGGTATTTTTGTCCCAGCAATGAGAAAAGTAAGTAAGACAGCTGGACAGTGGGCAAATGGGTTAGCCTGAAGCAGAATTTATGGATCGACAGGACCCTCTCTGGATGCCCTAACTGGGGCTCCTAGTTCAACAGCCTACAAGCCATACTTTCTCCAACCCCCCTTAAATTCCTGCTGGGAGAGTTGTGATCAGAGCTAAGACTGCCACCTACAGACACTTTAGTGCTAAATGTTTATTGGGAAAAACAAAAACAAAAACAAAAAAAGCCATTCACAATAAATTGTGCAGTATCCTAAGAGACCTTGAAGTATCAATGGTAAAGAAATGCATGCATGTATGTGCGTGTGTGCTTTAGGCATTAAACAGGAAACAAAATTAATGACTTAGGTTCTGGGCCCTTCTGCACCTGAAGAAGGCTCTGGGAGAGAGGACAACTTTCTCACTAACCATACACATGTGTGCACGCACATACACACACACATACACACACACACACACACACACACTAAGCACTCAGTACCCACAGGACTCACTCTCCTGCTTTGTTTCTAGCTTTTTAGATACCTCCTTGAGGTCTGAGATCTAAAGTGTAGGCACTTTGTAACATGTAGTTACAGAACTGTTGCTTCCATGCTTCTCAGGGATTTACTGAGACTTCTGGTAAAGGAGCATGACATAGTGACTGGTCACCTCCCCTGCTCGCCATGTCACCGGTCGGCAAGGTCCTCATTCATCACCCCATCCTCAAAACCTCCTTGTTCACCCGATAGCAGCTGCTAATTTTCTCAAGATTTGAGTGGTGTGAAGTGTAATCTTGTCTTAGAAGAACACATTAGAAGATCAGTGCCCTAATGTGTAGTTTTTCTTCCAGATAATTTTTTGTTTGCTTTACTTAGCTTTGCTTTGATTTTCTCTTCTTTTCTTGATACATTTTAGATACACGTAGTGATAACATCCATCATAGGGAGTTTGTACATGTTCATGGGATATTTTCCTTCTTTCTCTCCCATTACCCACCCCTCCCTTCAGTTGCTGTTCCCCTCTTTATGTGCAAAAGTTTTGTTTCCATTTTTTCCTTCTATTCCTTTTTTTCTTGCCTTTTATTTGCTCCTCCCATCCCTTGTTCCCTTTCTCATTGGAACATTTTCTTCCCATGCCCAATATCAATTATACAAAGGAATAAATCTCTAGTGGAAGAATTTTGGACTGAATTGAGAAATTACCTTGGAGCATGGGGACTCCTCTGAATCTTCAAATTGCATCACATAAAATTTGGCCATACATGTTTACTATTATCACAAATACTAAAATGAACACTGACTTTTTAAGTGGTACAACCCTTACCTCCGCCCTATTCAAAGTAATAGTAAGTCATTGGACAAATCTAAGCCTCTGTTAAATAAGGGGAAAAAAGCTTCCAATGCAGCATACATTACAAATTTAAATGTTAAAAATGCCTTTAAAGTAAACGCAGGGCCACACACATAGTAGGTGCACAATGAATGTTAGTTCATCGACTCCTTCCAGTTCCAACAGGGACAGTGACAAGCAATTTCTGAGCTAGCTTGTTTAGATTTCACTATAATCCAGGTAGCCCTATCCAATGGACCACAGGTCATATTTTTCCTTATTAACAGAAGGTCATTACATTAATTAAACACTTTTTCATGCTTGTCAGTGACATCTTAATTTAAACTCAGCTCTCTCCACTTCAAAAGCCTCCAGTAAAACCGATGAGAGGAAATCATAGGCTTCTGATCACAGAGCCACAAATCAGCAGCTTCCCTTAATGAAAATAAGTAGTAAGATAGTGCATAGAAGGAAAACATTCACCAGAAACTGTAAAGTACACCAAGGGGGTTAAGGGGAAAGTGAGTTATAATCATGCTGCTGATTCTTTTTCCTTTTTATTTCTCCAGAGAGTGGAGTTCATTTTCCTGGCTCCCAATACAATGACACAATAGTGGACACATGCATATTTTTAGAAGAGCTATATTATTGTTGACATGGTACATGTGCCGCTTTTTTAATCATCCAAGTCAGGCTTGGGTGATGGGCCTAATTCAATAGGGAGGCAGTGGCTAGACAAAGAGGTCATTTCCTGAAACGTGCAGGAAAATAATCAAGTGGGGAGATTATCCAAACTTCTATCGTTATGTATAGTGCTTATTTTCTTGAGTCAGGAACGAAGGGACCTTTTCAGTTTCTTTCTCACAGAACGAATCTTTTGTTTTCTTCCCCCCCACCCCTTTCAAACTTTCAAGTTGATTTTCTTCCCTGGGGAAGTCAGGTTATCTATCCTATGCAAATTCGAAAGATGAGGAAGGAGAAGGAAGACTGGGGAAATTTATGTTCTACCCTCAGAAGCTGACTCACAGATCAAGCTAGTAGAACTGAGGTGAGGATGAAAGGAGAAAACATCATTTTCACCCTCTCTTGATTCAGAGCTGAGGCTCACTTTTCTGACCACACAACCATGACTGAAAACAGCATGTAACCCTCACTGCTCTCAGTAGGGATGTTTTCCTCCAGCCTTTCACGGGCAGTTGAGGGTGCGATCACCACGGCTGATTGCAAAGAAAGGTTTGACCAAAGAATCACTGCTTGGGGTGACAGTGTGGACCACAAACCTGAGACATCATGACAACCAATACAAGGCACAAGCAACTCATAGGCTCTCAGTATCTCCAGACATGGCTAATAGGAAACAGGAGAAATAGGAAGAATTTCACAGTTTCTATATGAAGTCTGGTTCACAAGAAGCTTGAAACTGAACTGGCACGTGGTCCATCCAGTATTCCAAACACTCATAAATTGATAACTGAGCGTATATTTCCCTATGGATACAGTACTGTTATGGATCATGCCGGGCCAGTCCTCAGAATGCAGCTCTTAATAAACAGAAGCAGTAACAAGATTCCATTGTTCTTTAATTGGGCACCAGGATCTAATCATTTGTGTAACTCTCCCAAATTCACATGTTGAAATCTCGTCACCAATGCAATAGTATTATGAAACAGGGGCCCTTAGGAAGTTGCAGGCCATGAGGGTAGAGCTCTCCTGAATGAGATTAGCGCACTTATAAAAAGAAGTTCGGGAAGCTTGCTCACCTTTTCTACCATGTAAGGACACATAGAAGATGCCATTTGTTTAAAAAAAAAAAAAAAAAACCATCCCTGACTAGGTATTTAATCTGCTACTATCTTCATTTTGGAATTGCAAACCTTAAAAACTGTGACAAAAAAATTTGCTATTTACAACTTATTCATTCATGGGTATTTTGTCATAGCAGTAAGTGAACTATTCATGCACCCATAATGCATAAGTCATGATACACCAGGGAGGTCAGCCACAGGCTACTCACAGTATGTCTTCCTGTGGTCAGTTGTGCTTAAGTCATTCTAAACATAATTTTATATGAGTATGTGAAATAGAAGGTTCAATTCACATGAACTTGTAAAGCCCAAACGCACATACAGCAAATGGCAGTTAACTCTTTAATTGCTTTTTATAAATTTGCATTATTTCAGTTGCATTTTTCCAACAAGCTTGACTACATTTATTTGGCAGGAGGTGGGGGGTTGTGGGGGAGAAACATTGTTCAGAATCAACTAAGCATAGATTCTTTAAGAAGTCTCTCACTGGGAAAATGCAAGCTATGCCCCAAGAAACAGTTGATTCATTGACTCTCCTCTAATATTCGGGGTCTTTCTGTGGGCAAAGTGAGAAATACTGACATGAAAGATTAGACTCAGATGACCAGGTTCACTATGATGCTATGTTACACTGAGATATTATCTCCACTCATTGATCATTCATTCAATAAATTTTATTTAGCACTGTGTGAGACTTCTTATGAGTTAGGGATGTTTCTTATCAGTAATATTGGGATGATAGTGCTGGGGATGAGACTCAGTGGTAGAGCATTGTTCAGCATGACAAAGGCCCTGGTTTCAATCTCTAGTACTGCAAAAAATAAATAAAAATAAAGGAAGACAATAATATTAGTATATAGTATTATTAAGAACAAATATGTCTCTTCTCTATTTCAGACACTACAGGTACTGATCAATTTTAGGATCAAAAAGAGAATATATTGATTCAGAGGATCTTTCTGAGCCTCTAGCACCCCATTATGAATCCACTACTCTTTCAGTATAACACAGACTAAATCTAGGATTATAAATAACATTCCTACATCAGGTGTTCGCAAGTCACTGCATGAGCAATTCCTAAGAAAGAAGAAGCTAAAATAGAAACAAAGCTTTTTCACTGACATGCACCACTCTCTTCTGGAGTGAAGATATCCCCAAGTCCTGCAGGGAGCTCTCCACTGGCTCAGCAGAGAGAGCCAGCTCCCACATAAAGCAAAGCGTGTAATCTTCCCAAAGGAGCTCAGTCTCGTGTGGTGTAAATGTGAGTACAAAGGGGAAAAGAGAGGTAAAAGTAATGAAACTTTCAAACCAAAGAAAACAATTGTCTTCATCTCAAGGAAAGCTTTTTCAGAAACTCAAAGCTAGAGCACCCTGCAAAGAGCTATTGTGGAGATAAGATCCAATCACCTATCTGGTTAAGCCAACCATTTGAAAGGCCTGAATGCAGAGAATCTTCCTTCAGGCCAAAGAAAATCACAAGTCACAAAATTGCTGTGTGTGTGTGTGTGTGTGTGTGTGTGTGTGTGTGTGTGTGTGTGTGGTTTTTAATCTTTAGATGAATTGTATGTTAACTGAAAAAATAGCTTTGACAAACCATCTTGAAGTAAAGGAACAAATGCTATGGTTGTTAGTTCAAAAGGGAATAGAGACTACTTCCTGGCCACATCTGCGCATGGCTGTGGAAACAAGTCATTTTTCCACATGAACACACATGTTTTAAGTGCCTTCTGTGTTTGAAACACTGGATAGGTGTTCAGGGAACTGAAGTGAGATACACAACCCTTGAGATCTCAAACATTTATTGGGAAAACAAATGCCTGCAAAGACTCCTTTCTGCAAAGTTTCAGAAGTAGCTTCTCAGAGAATCTCTATGTTAAGAGGAACCAAACATGCTGTAGAAATACGCAGGAGACAGAGACTAATTCTTTCTCAAAAAGATCTGAGAGAGAAACTTTAAGCTGATAAAATGAAAAACTAATATAAGTAAAGAGAATTTGAATAGGTTTGTAATTTGGTAACTAAACTAAAGCAGTAAAAATTGCTCAAAACCGCTGTCCTCAAAGAAGAGGGAAGGAAGAGGAGAAAAAGAAATCAACAAAATACGTGTGCAACAATTTTTGCACCACCTTTACTTTCATATAATCTCCCCAATTTCACTTACATTAGCTAGCTAATTTGGAAGGAGTTTGGCAGATGCTATTGCTTATCTCTTCAACATCCCTTGCCTTTCTTCTACTTTCACTCAGATGTCTAACATGTACACGGTCTTAGGTTTTTGAGAGACTGGTACCTTTCTGATCCTCGGGATAGATCCTGATTGGGCTGAGCCTACCATAGGAGCCTTAAACCTCCTCCTGCCACTGGTTTGTTCTGCAATAAGCACGTGAAACAATTCTGGCCAATGACACTAAAGACTTTAAGGAAAGAGTTCTTTAATGCTAAAAATGAACTCAAGGGAAAAAAATCTTTTTTTTTTCTTTCTCTTTCTGGTTGTTGTCTTGTCTGCCTGTAGTACCTAGAGCTGCAGGTACAAAGTTAGGATAGCATAGTGGGAAAATGGAAAGAGGCTGATCCCTAACGATAGCACCATTACCCTAACCCGCTGTGGAGCCCCTGCC
>RJWT010019952.1:0-18178 GCA_004365215.1 Cuniculus paca | reverse complement strand
GTGTGCCCCTCTACTTGAAGCTAGAAACATCAACAGCAGAGAATTGTATGGGCCTCAGGAACAAATCTTTCTATATTCATATCTCCTCTCTTGCAAGTTATATAATGTTCTGGGAATAATCAATGAAACAGCATAATTTAAAATCATAAAATAAAGCTCGTGTTTTGAATTTTCACAAATCCATCCAAACTATTTTCTTTTGGGTTTCTTTTAAAGGGCAAATAGGTTCCATGTGAAAGGCAAATAGCAACTTCTTGAAGGTAAAATGACAGATGGTTCCATTTTTAAAAGTTATTTTCTCCTTGTGTTAGTCACTTTCTCTTGCTGAGGCAAAATACCCAATAACCAAAGTTAAAGAAGGAAAGGTTTATTTAGTTCACAGTTTGTAGAGGTTTCAAGCCATAATCATCTGGCTCCAAGGCAGTGTGGCATATGTCAGAAAGGCATTGCTGGGGAGAAACAGTTCACATCAGGTAAAAGGTAGCAAAGCAGCAAGGGACAACCAAAGATATTTCTATCCCTTATATCTTATCCAGGTTGCTCAGTGTGGGTTGCACTCACACCCTTAACCCTAGTGCCCTTGATTCAGCAATGCACCATGAAGAAATTCCAGCATCACACACTCTAGATCCAGCCACCTGAGAAAAAGCCCCACCTATAATCATATGAGGACCCAAGGGGATGGCTAGACACAAGCCATAACACTCCTGGATTTGCTAAAGTGTCTCAAATTCACCTTTCAAGTTCCTCACTGTATTAAAGTAATTTTGTCTCTAGGAGGCTTCTTCAGATGGCTCATAGTACTTCTCACAGAAATATTAGTTGAATACTGCCCCAACTACTCTGTCAGAGTCACTGTGTACTTTGCAAGAAGAGGAGGACTGCAAGTGAAAGGCAACAACTAGATGATATTTGGGTCTTGAAGCGATAACTGGGGACAGTCTGTTTCCTAGGACACAGGACATACAGAGGCAAACCTGCTGGAAGTCCTCCCATAAAAAACACACATTCATCCAGGGTCCCACTGGGGTCTGAGATGCAGAATGAAGGAGAATCGATGGTTTCAAATTCTCAAGAAAATTTAGCCAGATTCATTCTTAAAAATCAATTAAAAGGATTTCCTGCCCTGTTTTAAAACTGTAATTAAATTTGGATTGATTCATTTAAGAAGTGTTTTTCATTTCCTTTAGTTCCTCCATTTTAACTTTCTGTTCTATCACACGTTGCTCACTCCTTGCCTCTTACCTTCTCTCTTTCAGTCTCTCCTTTATATTCCCACACTGACTGCCACAGTTTATTTCACATTACAATCTTCAGTTTTGTGCATACTTTCATAAACTTGGAAGTGTAACAACCACAGCTATTTCTTAAAATGTATATCCTCAGGGAATGTCATTTCTTATAACAAAACATTTCAAGATATTGCATTTTTGTTTATATTGTAAAGTTTTTGGCCTAGTTATTGTAATGATTTTGTTACAATGCCATTTACTATTTATACTACAACTGCCTATATTGCATGCAAGTGAAAACTATTCTTAAAGATGCAATTTTTGATAATGCCAAAGACTTAGGAAACCATAAGCAAAGAACAGCAAACTGATTTATTTTCACTGAATGATTTTTTTTCCCAATGCACTCTCAGGTGTAAATTTCAAAATTTTATTAAAAAGAAACAATTCTTGTCTGAACAAAAAGTGACATGTATCAAAGATTAGTTTAAATCATTAGTGAAGAAACTAGCAAGATTCTAGAGTTTACTCAAAAAAATGAAAGAAAGATATGAGAGAATATTATATATAATCAATGAAAAAAAGTAAGTTGAAGTACTAGTATTGCTAAATTAAATTCAAAATTGGATAGTATCTACAAGACAATACATTTCTAAGCTATTATTTTATTAAATAGAAACCATTCATGGTCTATCAGGAAAACATTTGCAATTTATTAATCTATAAGTTGATATCTATCTTTATAATACATTGATTGTATTAAAAAATTAATAGTAAGGACAAAAAAGATTTCTGCAGAAATCTCTACTTCTCTAGAAAATCAATGATATGTAGTCAGGAGTTTGATAATTCTTAGGTGTGATAGGGCACTCAGTAATCTTTTTTCCCTAATTTTAAGTTAGGTATGTTTCCTGAAACTCCTATATAACACATAAAATCCAATAAAAGTCCAATTACACTGGCAAAGTACAGAATTTTCCAGCCAGATATACAGTGAAAGACATATTCAAGTTCCTTCATGAAAATTTCACCCTAGTGAAGTCACATGTTAACTTGGCTCTTTCTCTATTTTAACCTCTACTAACTCCACCATGCCTTGTATCCTGATCACCCAACATTTACATTTGTTTATTTGCTAGATATTACTGTAATGTTTTTCAAACCTGTTATATAGAGCACCAGAATTTTATGGTGAAGACCGTTTTGAATGGAAATCAGGTTAAAATAGAAGGAAGAAACACAGAAATCTTTTCTTTCCCTTGCTTTATTCAGAGACAAATTTTGGATTGACAACTAAAATTGCATTCACTTTTCTTTAGAAGAGTTCCATTACTTTAAAAAAAAAAGTCTATGAAAACCTTAAGACTTATAAATTAAAGGTCACATACAACCTCAAACATTCCTTCTTAAAATTGACTGTCAGAGCCAATTAAACTAATTGTAATGTCTGTGCATAATAAGGCACTAAAGAAATTAAACAAGGAGAAGGTAGTGTTTCTATTTTGATAGGTCAAAGGCAGGAGAATGTGTAAGATGTCAATTCACTTTACCAATATAAATTCGCTTTTATAAAGGATTTAAACCCTTGTCTTGAGAATCACAACTAGGAATAAAATATGCAACAAGACATCACAGATAATGTGTATAATTACCAGTAGAAGATCTGCTGTCTTGTTCTGTTTGAGCAGCCTAGTCTAGATGGATACCTCTAATACAAGTGTCTTTTCAGTGAACATAATCAAAATTATCTCTGAGTAAAAATTGCATAAAAAAGCATTTTAACCAAAGCATAAAATAAAGTTTATACAAACCTTTAATTGTTGCAATAACTTCTATATTTTCTAAATAGTGAGAATTCGTTGATCAATAAAAAATTAATCTTCATATTTCAAAAATGTGCAAGTAACAGAGTAATTATTTTCTCTCAAGTGAAGCCAGTTTAGTTGATTTCAAAACACATTTCTGTTCTCTAGGTTAGGCCTATACCCCTGGGCTTGTTTTATACGCTGTTTAAGCTTCTGACATGCAATAGAGATATACATACTAATAGTTGACTGAACTAATAGTTGAGAAATAGTTGACTCAACTAATAGTTGAGAAAGAAGGCTCTCTGTTCCCTAAACTTTTCATAAATTGGGATCATATTAAGATAATTCATAACAAAGCCAAAAAAGACTTTCATCAGTAATTTTAGTTTTTCTTGAAAGGTTTTCTTTATAAATGTTAAATTTCAAATGTGTTTGGAATAAATGTTAAATTTCAAATGTGTTTGGAGTAATTGGTTTGGAGTAATGATCTCCAAGATTAGACTAATCATCATACTATGGGAACTAACTTGTTCCTTAGAGATGTACTATTAATTTATTTTACACTCAGTGACCAGTGAGCAATCAGACATTCTAGAAATTAGTCCACTGTCCCAATAATCGCACATTCCTTTTTGTGCTTGTGTTTTGTTGTTGCTATGTGCAGTGCTGGGAACTGAACTCAGGATCTTATACGTACTAAGCAAGTGCTCTACCACTGAGCTACATCTTGAGTCTTTGTTTTTAATCATTTGCTCTGTAGAGATAATTTTTTAAAAGTCTGATTAAAATTGTTGCTCCTTGATCAACGAGTATATAGATTTTTCTGTTTTTTTTTATTTTTTACCAATCTTTTATATAATGTTTTCCCCCTACCAGTGTAATCCTGACCAGTGTAAAGACAGTAGGATTACTGTTTCCCTTAGCATAAATAATTTCTGTCTAATAACTCATTATAATGTCAATATAATGTTATCATGTGTTTCACTTAACATTTAAACTTATAGTTCACAGTGAATAGAGGTCAGAAGTGACATCAATTAGTTTTCAATTCAAGACATGTCGAATATATAACCTTCCTCTTTCCTACTAGTTTAATTTAATCTGCAAGTTTAGACACACATATATATTTATCAAACATCATCTTGTTAGGTTTTGCCTTTGTGGTTTTTATCATCATCAAATATTGCCTCAGGCATATTACATTTTATTGTTCTGTCTTAAGATTCATATCCCTTAAAATTTTGAGATAAATATATATATACGTGTGTATCCAAAATTGCATGAAGTTTTTACTTGTGGAGAAGATAATTCCCAAGCACTTGGTGAGGGTGCCCCATCCATCTCAAAGCTGGTGTATACTTGAACACACTTTAGGTATAGCTTTGCACCTCATTTTCTCTCATTTAAAAAAAATTAATTGAAAGTAATAGTCTTCAAAATGTTCGTGTTCTTATGTGAAGATAGTACATGTTTTTAAACACTGCAGCTACTAGATTGTACTTAGAATTTGCAGAATTCTGTTATTTCTTTTGACAAGAATTATAGCCTACCTCAGACACTGCTCTTTACTACAGAGGGATTGGGCTTCCTATTCCATTTGCTTGGTCTGACTCACTGTGAGAGCTCAGCAAGTCACTGTCTTCCAGGAGCAATCTACAATGGACTCTAGGTCTGTGACCACTGTGCTACTTCAGAAATACAAGTTTAGGCAGCTGTGTCCACAGAATCCTTAGAAAATTATCATGAACAGATCATGTGAAACTCGTTTTCCACTTCATATCCAGATTTTGTGACAGAAATTCTTAATTGGCCTGGATTTTCGTTATCTAAAAGTTTTCATGGCTTTTCTACAAATGTAAATGTAAAGTATACACATATATATATTTGTGTGTATTATGTTTTCTATTTTTCACCAATACCATAAATATCCTATAAAGTCCTTAGAGAATTCTTCCATTAACATATTCCCATTGAGAAAACTCGCAATAAACTTATTACTCTATTCATAATAAATTTATTTACAATAAACATATGATTTCAATATTTTTATGGGACTTTGCAGTATTTTTCTTCAAATTAAAAACCAACCAGGTGAAAAGTATTGTTGAGCATGTATTAATATCTCTAGGTATGTGATATATTAAACAAATCAGTGAAGTCACTTTGCATGTTTACACATTTCATAATGCTACTATTTATAATAGAGTACACTACATTGTGAAGTATGGAATGGAAAATCACTTGTATTCAGTTTGGGGAGACATTTTTAATACATTTATCATGTGCCTAGCTGTTGTAGTGCACATTGGTAGATTTCCTCTTATAATAAACTGTTGCATAAAGGAATGATGCTCTCTGATCCTTGTCATGTTATTCAACTCTCTGGATATTAAGAGAGGAAACAGCTTGGGAGGAATAAGGGGAAGGCAGCTCCTACCCTTACCCTCTGAAGAGAGAGTGCACATTTCAATTCGTTTCTACTCCCTCCATATGCCAGTATTTCCTTAGACAGCTTATGTCATTTTGAGACAAAAACAAATCCATTATAAGATATAAATTTTGATGGTGCAGGGAGCCATTTGTGATGCTGAACATATACTCTTTCATCAATTAAATTTGTATTGTGACATAATTGCAGAGTACCCTGCATTTGTAAGAAATGCTACAGAGAGGTGCAATGTACGCTTGTTTCTAGTTACTCATCAGGAAAACTTGTAAAATTTGGGTACAGTACACAACCAGGACTGAGACTGACACACTAAGGGTAGAGAATATTTCCATCACTGCAGGGATCCTTTCTGTTGTTGCTATGTAGCCAGCTCTATTTCCCTCCTAACCCTTTCTTCCATAACACCTAACAGCCACTAACCTGTGGTATTCATGAGCCAGAGCATCTGTTCCTTGCAAAGTTTGTTCACTGTCTATGTTCCAGTCCCCACTATACCATCTGGCCTTCAACCTTCCTTGGGCATCTGGTTTCCATCAGCTGCCTTTTGAGTCCCTGTAGTCAACATTAGGAGAAGCAGTACAGTACTTGTGATGCCAAACTGTCTGGTTTTTACATTAAAGGGCTTAAAACCACAAAAGCTTTCTCCCTCAAGGTGTTTTGGTTTTGTTGTCCCACACACTTGGCTCCCTGCTTTGTGTACATAGTTGGTGGAGCTCAACTGGGGATAAGCTACTCTGGTAGTCCCCTCTATGTTTCTATAAATCTATCTTAGTTCCAGTTTGAAACTCAGCTAGGAATACCTTCTCTTCTCTAGTAGTGCGCCATTGTCTTTTTACACAGTGTTTTTATTTTTTTGCATGATTGTTATTAATATGTAGTGGCTATCATCTAATCTAATGACAGTCACAAATTAGACCATTAGTGGTGAGAAATAAAGTAATGTGCACTGCAGCTAGGGTCAAATTCATAAATGAAAGCAAAACTGGATTTTTCTGAGCATATTCTACTAATTCACAATACAGAGTTTAAAACTGAAGGAAAATTACTTTTAGGTTATGTAACATCTGTAACACAAGTAATGGAGATGTTTGTGTGAAAAAACAAGGAGTAAAACTTGTATACAACAAGAAGAAAATGTGCATAAAATTAGTTTAATTACCCTAAATTCTGTAGTTTAGTTAATAACACTATGCCAGTGTCAGTTTGCTAGCTTTGATGATTACATGTTAATTGTGTAAGACATTATCATTAGAATTTCCAGGAGAAGGGTACATAGAAACTCTATATTATTTTTGAACTGCTTTGTGAGTCTGAAATAACTTCAAAGTAAAGGAGGCAAAATATCTTAACTTGTAGACTGCCATATGATTTAAGCTCTCTATCTCTCCTGTTCTGAATGTGTGTATTCTTGTAAATATTTCAGAAACCTTGTTTGACACACTTTTTATGACTTGAAAACCTGAATGCAATTACAGTGCTTGAACATTTTTGATGAATATTAAATTGAAGATAAATTAAGCATTAAAATGCATAAGTGGTGTCTTTGTGAGACATAAGTATATAGATCATTTCTGAGCAAAAAGAAATGACAGTAGGATGTCAATATCAAAACTATATAAATAAGATGACTGCAGCCCAAAATATGACTTTACATTTGCTCAATACATTAATAAAGTATGACAGAATCTAAATGACTTTGAAAACCACATTATAAGTGGCACATGTTTATTCCATTGATAAATTTCTTAAAATTTATAAAATATCTTAGAATTTTATTTATATAACTCAAGACATTTTCATCATATTAATGATAATGGTTAATTATACATGTTAATACATAGTATCAGATAGTAGAGGTTTTTTTTTCTACAATATCTTTTTTCTATGAGAGGTTTTATTCATTTTCTTTTTATTCCCTCCCAAGATGTTTACATGCTTACTACTTTCTCTTAGGTAGTTCCACTGGATATTTTCCAAAGGCATGCTAAAAGAAATATATGTGAATAGCACTGTTTTATCCTCAAAGTAACTTAATTGCTATTAAGACTTGGTTGTTTTCTTGTTTTCTGCCTTTTCTAAGTTTCATTCAAAAGGGCAGGTTTAAAATAAGCTCTCCATTATTCCAGAGAATCTGTATATAAGTGACTACAATAATGCATTGATTATTAGCTTTATCTCAGTGCTAAAAAATCCACAAAATTATTGCAATCCTAAATCATCCATCATATCTCATTGTTCTAGGAATTTAAAAAAGGAAAATTTAAAGATTGCTCTGATAGCTGACAATATCCTTAAGTCAGAGATTGTCTTTCCTTTAACATGTTACCCTATTATCCCCTGATTACTTGAGGAAAAGGAGTTCAGAAGTTAATGTGGTGTTCATCTCTTTGAAGTTTTAAGTTATTCAATTCTGAGAGAAAATAAAAGTTTCATATGCATAAGACAATATAGCATAGCTCCAGAATACCCATCACATTGCACAAGAAATGAACAATCTTTCATTATAAAAGAAAGCACTAGAGAAAAGAACTTCAGTATAGATTTTCTGTAAATCAGGAGGTGTAACAGGCTACTTGATTCAAGTTCTAAATAAAAAGAATTCCACACTTGTATACATATGACATCAATAAAACAAATACATTTGTTCAGCAAAGTCAATTCTGTTAATTTGTTGAAAAGAATTTGTTAAGTGAATCACTTAGCATCCCATAAGCAAAACAAAAGGTGATAATTGTGTAGATTATTCTCTCCAACTTATTGAGTTCACAACATGTGAACAAAGGCAATTTGTTTCTCTACCCTGAGTTATGCAATTAAGTTTTCACAGATTGAGATTTTAATTTAGAAAGATTCTGTTCATGTAGTAGAGAAAGCGAACTGCAGAAGAAAGAGACTGAATGCAAGGTAAATCCTGAAAGCAGACAGAGGAGAAGCAGGATTTGTCAAAGTACAGAGGCCACAGTCCAAGGAAATCATTGGAGAGGGAGGGTATTCAGCACCATGGACAGTGTGGATGTCCGCGGAATAAGCCTATGTGATGGGAGAGCCCAACCTGGAGGACTAAGAGTAAGGTGACATCACCAAACAGGGTGAAAAAGTAGGTAATGAACAAGCTTTGGGGATTAAAGTGTAGACTTTTTTTTAATGGTTGAGATCGCTGCCAGTCATTGTTAATTCCACTCTAAATCACAAAATCCAACTATGTGATGGAGCTATGACCATGAAAGCCAATTTTCAATGTTTGGATTAGAATGGGAGTTCCCAGAAGGATATTGAGAGAAGTCAGAGACATAGGATAGCCAGGACCCTTGTTCTAGAATCAGAATGAAATCACAAATCACAGAAGAAAATTGCCCTCAAAATTTCAACCTTTGGAGAAGATGTACAGGGTCAGAACTAAGAAATGGAGCTTGAGTTTTATGTTGTTTAGGGAGGAGACTAAAGGCAAAAGAGGAGGGAGTGGTTGAGGAGCCTTATACCCTTAGCAGGTTAGATATGGAGTTGTCTCTTCAAGAAGTTCAGGAGGTCAGAAATGCAAAGACAGTATTTTCATTGAATGAATTTCTACCTTTCTCAATTTGCCTTTAAAAATATTGACACTTGATTTGTTTCATGAAAATAATTAAGGCAAAGTAAGTTTCTGAGGAAACAGAACACATGGAAAGAGCACTAATGGGAGGCAGGGGAAGAGAGGATCAATTTGAATGAGAAGAAAGAAAACTGTTCAAGTAGGACTTACTTTTGATGGGATGAAAGGGTAGTGGGGAGCCAGTGAGTAGAACGTGATGGGTGCTGTCCCTGTTTGTTCGTGTGTCTGTGGGTTACTTCTAGATTGAACAATTAGGAATAAAGCTAATATAGAAACCCACATGCAGAATTTTATGTGAACATAAATTTTCTTTTTTTCTTGATTAATGGAATTTTTGTCTTCCAAATTGAATATACCATTTTATCTGTCTGATAAAAATGTACAAGTTCTTCATTGAATAACATTTGCAGGAATTTTGACTGCACTCATTTAAGGTTTTTAAGTAGTTCTAATAGTGGCATCTTATTGTCATTTTAATTTGAATTTCTCTAGTTACTAATGATGCTGAGAACTGCGGCTCATATATATATTGAACAGGACAGAAGAAGGTAAAGTTAATAGAGCCAAAGATTTTAGGGAAATTAGGAGAATTCTGGATGAATGTATTTCCAACTTGATACACTCTAAGAATACTTGTAAATAAAATTGAGAGATTATAATTATAATAGAGATTGCATACATATATCTGCATATCAGCATTCTGGATAGAAACATAAAACATTACAAAGGATTTACCTAAATAGAATTTAGTGAAGAAGCAAGGAACAGAAATCTGGGCAGATTTAAGGAAATCAAATGGAAGATGAAATGTTCATGAACTAGAAGGACATGTCATGATCACCCCATGACTTAGAGAACAAAAGAGAATAAAAGATATTGTCAAAGATGAAAGAGAGTTGGGCCACAGAGTGGGTACTGTCGGAAGCTGATTAACTGTTGGTTTGTTCCACTGGCTGAATGCACTTGGATACCAAAGGCACCAAGAAATTTAGGGAGTCAAACTACAAGAGCTGGTTCCTCCAAAGCTCAGATTCCCCACAGGCCCACAAGTAAGGTTGGTGGAGTTTCCTGGACAGACACTGAGAACAAAATATCCTTGTTGAGAGTGTGTGTCACAGAGAGAAAGTGGATATTCTCATCCATGAAAGACTGGAAAGAACAACATGATCATTAATAATTCACAGAAACATTGGAAATATTCCGTGAAAATACCATCAAAGAAGTGGTAAGAGGTCAAACAGGAATGTGCAGAATTGAAATTTTCCAGAATAAGACACTAAAGTAGAAGCTAATTATGGAAAATACCCATGCAAAATTAAATAAGATGATCATGTTATCATCAGTAATCTTTCTGATTTCTGTTTCAGAAGAAAGGACATCAATAAGCATATTGGTAGACTCAAAAAGAACAAAAAGAAAGAAAGAAAACTTTCAGAAGTTTTGCGAAGAAAGAAAGTACCAAATTAGAATTAAATGACCATGGTGGTACACACCTATAATCCTAGCACTCCAGGAAGCTGAGGCAGGAGGGTTACAATTTTAAACCCAACCTGGGCAATTTAGTGATTTAAAAGACCATGTTACAAAATTAAATGTTTTTCTTTAAAGGTCGGACTGGAGATAAAGTTCTGTTCAAAGACCTGAATAATAAAAAATTAGGTTTTAGAAAAGGAAGAGCATAATATAAAAAGTAGTGCTTTTCTTCTCTGTGAGAAATGAGAGCCAAATTTATGGGGAATAAGTAGCTTCTGTACATTGAAGAAATGCTGTTTTGTTTCATGAGATAGGATATAAAGATGATTGAAGGCATAACTATTTTGAGAAAGTGTAATTATTAATGTTCAAGTCAAACAATGCATTTAGTGTCAGAGTTATTAATATCTCACGGCATAAAGCTATCCAAATGAAGAACTTCTCATCTTGAAAGTCAAAATTTAAAGACAGTAATTTACAGAGCTGTGACTAATTCTCATCCTAAATAAAATTCTGTTGTGCTGATTATATGCTTATTAAAAGTACTCAGCTCTATGCTTAGAAGAGATTCACTCCAGGCACATGCCCAGGAGTATTCTCTCATATTTCCTGGCATCAACACTTATCAAATACTGAATAAAAGCAGAGTTTATGAAGGATAGCATGAAGGAGAAGCAACCCCCCCCCATTTCTGCAAATACTTCAAACTATTTTTATAGTGAGTTTGGCTGGGGAGGGTTGAAAACTCACACTGAAAATTTAGGTTACCACTGTAAAATTGTGTTTACTGAATTGAGTTTTCACATTTTTCCATAGGACTTTGTCAAAGGAAACTAGAAGATAACCCCATGTGAAATTTGTTGCTGTCTTTTCATACAGATGTTGTTGAACACTTTGTTCTTAGTGCAGTATAACTTGTTACATGAGGATTTAAGAAATTTCTTTCTGGGCTCAGTACTAGTATTATGCTTTTTTAAAGCAACTAGCTGGATTTTATTTTTATGGATAAGATGAATCTTCCAACTGATTTTGTCTCCATTTTTATGTTATGCTATGAATCATGAAGACAAATTTTAGACACACTATTTTTTTCAAAATATTTTTGTCAACATATTGTATGCATAACTTTATTTATTTATTTGTACCAGGGCTTGAACTCATGGCCTTGCACTTGCCGGGCAGGCGCTGTGCCACTGAGTTATATCCCCAGCTCTGGATAACTGTTTAATAAAATTGAACAGAATTAACTTAATTTAAAAGGCAGATGTTTTCTCCTCAATATTTCCTCTCCTGTTCCACTCTCCCTGTATCGCTACATAGCGGTTTGTTCACTGTTCAATTTAAAAATTACCTATTGACCACTACTCTGTTGTGGATCAATTGGTAGTAACTTGCTTTTCCCCATACCTGACCTAATTTTCTGAATGGCTTAAAATATTTAAATTTTCTATTAACTATACAATAAAATAATACTCAGTCCAAAAAATGGGTATATGAACTATTGGTACCCATGCCTTCATGGAGGGAAGTATAAACATTCTAAGAGAAAGAGATCAGGGTGCATCTTTTGATGCAATGTCTAAGAAAAGGCAGAGTTGATCTGTAGTGACAGAAATTAGAAAAAAATGTTTGTATAAGGAAGGCAGTAGAATCAGGTAAGAAGGTCTTTGAGAACTGGAAAGGAAGTTTCTGGGTTAACAGAAGATTCTATATCTTGATAGGGTATGAGGGTTGCACAAATAGATAAATGGATTTCTCAAAGCTGAGCAAACTATGAAGACCTTTGCAATTCCCTAAATCAGACATGCTATTACCTTTTTGGAAATACATACTGTTCCCTGTCCAGTCTGTAGTTTCATTGTGAAATCAAAAAGCAAGCATATATAATTTTGCTATTCAATATAATCTGTTCTGTAGTATAAGTAAACATGGAAAACCCCCAAAAGTAAGCATATATAATTTTATTGTTCAATATAATAAATTCTTTAGTATAGGTAAATATAGAATTTTAAAAATGTGTGATTATCATGTTGCTCCACTATGCATTCCTCAAACATATTTTACCACCTTTCATGTTGCATTTCCCATTCTCTTTGGCACTGGGATGGTTTATATCTAGTTGTCCCCCCAAAGCCCAATGTGCTTATAGAGGGGAAGTGACTGGATCATGGATGGGCAACACTGGATCAGTCAATTTATTGGATAAATATAGTTCTGGGGATAGGTGATGGACTTACTGAAGAGAGATACCCACCCTGAATGTGGGTAGCACCAACCAATAGGCTTGTAACTGGATGGAATAAAAAGGGAAAGAAGACAGGTTCACTGCTGTGCCATGGACTGTTTCTCCTCTGCCATACCCCTCTACCACAATACCCTTTACCTTGGAAACAACCAAATACGTACTGCAACCACTACAAACTGTGAACTAAAATAAATGTTTCCTTGTGGGTGCTTGGTATTTTGTCCCAGCAATCATAAAGTAATTTAGACAGACACCAAAGTTTACACCAAAAAATCGGACAACCATGGAATTTGTGTAGAATGAAATCCTCTACATCTAATTCTATCCATAAAGTTCTCTGTCTATCTATGAATTTTCTGCTACTTTTGTGACATGCTTAAGAATCAGACATTGATGATGAGAACCAAATAAAATGAGCCTGAGTCCCTGATTGTCTACTCCCTTCTATACTGAAATGTGACATGAGAAAAAACAATCATGTATTGTATTAAAGTAAAGGAAGAAAGCAAGGGAGAGAGTGAGGAAGGAAGCTGGCCCAAGATTCTTGTGCCTGAGACTTAGATTGTAGAATGACTAACATTGAAAGGTGATGAAGCCATGAAGAACTCGAGTCTGCCACTTGGGTAGACTGAGTGTATGTAAGCACAAAGGAAAAATCTAGAGGACACCATTGTCCTAGGATCCTGATAAGAAGTAAAGAAAGGAAAAGATAATTTTTTTAAATTTTTGTTTTACTATATCAAATTATTGTTATAGTACAATTCTTTTTTTCATTATCTAGTGCATCTAGTAATATAATTTTACAATGCTTTCACTACATTTACAAAATTAAAAAGCAAAGATGTGTTTAACTGGGTTATCATGTCAAAGGGAATAATGCTGCTCATATGAAGATGAGATGTTTTGGAATTTTTCTCTCCCCATTTATCATGGTTTTGTATTTCAGAAAGTGTTTGTTTTTAGGAGATTTCAAGTGAATCACCCATATGGATATTCGAGGTTTGATTGAGGGTGTTAATTTGCACATCTGTACTAGCATTTCTCTTGATTGTTATATAATCATTTCCTTTTTTTCCCCAATCCCTCTGACTTCTAGGTATTTTGATTTTTTTTTCTTTTTTTGAGACAAAGTCTCACTATACAGTCCGGGCTGGTCTTGAACTCACAGCGATCCTCCTGCCTCAGCTTCCCAAATACTAGGATTATAGGTGTGTGCCACCACACCTTGCTATTCTGCATTATTATAATGACATCCTTATACCATTGGGAAAAATTATGTATTAACCTAATGTCTTCTTGACTCTGACCAGCAAGCTGTATTCTTTTTTGTAGGATACTCTCAAACACATGGTTTATGAACTATAAATAATGACTCAACTTTTTTTTGCACACCTAAAAATAATAAGACTTTATGAAATGTAAAGGGCTGGGTTGGGAAAGGCATATTTTTATTCATTTAATCAGGCAGTAAACAGATAATTACTGATCATGGGTCACGGCATCAGAGGCATCTGATACAGAAGTACCAAGAGCATTACAGACTCACAGCTGTCTTACCTACCTCTGAAACAGATGCAAATCAAAACTCGACAAAGCAATTAAATACAGTCAAGGGAATGACAAGTCTAGAATTCTAGGTGCGCTACGGTACATGTGGTGCAGTGGTGGCAAATGCATGACACCACTGTTATTTATGTTTCTTTTAAGACAAAAGATGGTAATGTGTGAGTTGTTTCTTTTTGTTTTGTTTTGTTTTTTCAAGTAAAATCTCAGTATTCAGGTTTAATTGCCATATTGGCATTTTGCAATAAATAAGTGGGTTAGGGGTTGCAGTTGGGGCACCCCTCTCTACAAAGTTCACCACCCCTGACTGCTGGGAGCCCAAGAACAAGCACCAGGGCAGATCCTTCCTTTTAGGACATGCTGTCTCAGTTCAGTCCTGCAGGCAGTGTGTCCAGCCAGCTAAACGTGATGACCAGAGACTCCAGGTCAAGAGGCCAGACTGGGAGAAGGAGAGATACAGGGGTTCATGGGGGGTGCTTTTGTTCTTCAATATGCATTTCTATTCTGGTAGCAATGTTTTGCATTTTAAATATGATCTTTCACTTTAAGAAATATGAGTATATTGTTGTGATTGTGGTTTCTTCCTAAATTTCCCCGATGGAGACTACTGTCAGTAGCCCTAAAAAGTCTTCCTAGATTTACTTACCCAACAGCCAAGAGTTTTAGAAACATATTATGGTCAAGCAAACTCTTCATGCCAAGATACAGTATCTCATTGTTTTGCTGTAGGAAGTCACAATCTCTTAGTTTAGGTCTTTTGTAAAACACATTGTCAGTATTTGGGGTTGTATCTTCTAATCTATTCCATTGATCCTCAGGTCTGTTTTGATTCCAGTACCATGGTGATTTGATTACAGTAGCTTTGTAGTATAATTTCAAGTCTGGGATTGTGATGCCTCCTGTCCTGCCCTTGCTGCCCAGAAGTGCCTTTGCTATTCTAGGTCTTGTTATATTTTCAGACCCCTTAACAGTAAATCTGGGGGAAATGTTAGTTCATGCATCACAGACAACATACTTCTAAATCCCTATATGTTTTCTCCAGTCTGATAAATTATACACTTCAAGAGCTTATAAAATTCTTTTCCAAAGTTTACTGATTTTTAAATGACCAAAAACTAAAATGTCCTCCAGTGAGTTCAGACTTTTGGCCTCTTTCTGAGTTTAGGAGAGAATTTACAGTTTTTAGATATTAGGAAAGAAAGCTGAAGTGTAGCTCAGTGGTGAAGCACCTGCCTAACATTTGTAAAGTACTGATTTGCATCCCCAGAACTCCAAGGAATAAAAAGAAACGATTTTTTAAATTAACCAGTCAGCTGTAGCCACAGCCCACAGGCTAAACCTGGTCTATGGTGTTCTTTAAGTTTGTGAGGCTAGAAAAGGTTTTGCACCCACAAGTATTGTAAAGAAAAGGAGGAAGAGAGCGTAGGAAGGGCAGGACAATGTGGAGTGGAAAGCTGTGCAGCCCATAAGCCTTAAATACTTAACTATCATGCGTCTTACACGAAAGGTTTACTTCCCCTCTTGCACTACTTGAGCTATTGTTTGAACCAAAAGCATTGCTTTGTGCATGTGGTGAAAACTTCTCTGTTATTAAAAGGTCAGTGATATTTGGATTGTTCTAAAATCAGCATGAGTGATTTGCACTATGTTTTAAAAAGTTCTAATTCTTTGTTATATATTTGCAAAGCACATAGGATGAAAATTCTAAAAAATAGCACCATAGGTTGCTTACATTTAACATTCTGTTATACCGTGTCAATTTTACTAAGCACAAAGTTTTGCAATTTCCATTAAGATTTTGTAAATCATCATATACTAGTAAACCATACCCTGGTCTAAGAATATATACAAATCACAGTCAGTAAGTGAGATTAAATAGCAGCAATATGTAACACACCAATAGTTAAAGTTGATTTTTAATCTTTCAGCAATCATTTTGCTGGTGTTTTTACACATTTACAAAACACTAATTATTGTATAGTTTTTGTCCAAATGAAAGTTGAGTTTTAGAGAGTACTCTTCTATATAAGAAAGTTTCCAACTTTTCATACATATTTCCAATTGTGTGTCTTCTTTCCTCCTTTTTCAGCCCCACATGAAAAACTGCAAGTGCCTTGGAAAGAGTCAAATTATATAAAAGTGAAGAAAAAAAAAATGCTTTCAAGGCCAATAACGGTGTAGTATTTTTCACTAAGCAAGTGTCCTATGGTTACCAGCCTTCCTTTTCTTTTAGTAGAATGCACCGTTGAAATATTTAAATTACTTACATTAAAACCGAAGAAGAGTTATTGATATTAAAGATCATAATAGGAACATGGTAAAAATGCTGAAAACAAGAAAATACTGGTTTTATTACAACTTCTAGAAATAAAAAATAGAAAAATGTTAAACACTCAGGCAAAATGCACCATCAGATAAACAAGCCAGAGTTCAAAAGTATGATAAAAATGTGGCATGATAAAAATTATCAATCTAACTTTAAATTTGATATTCAAATATTCACTATCCAATTAAAACTAAAGTGTGTTCTGCCTAAAAAAAAAAAAAAAGTCCTTTCTTTTCTAAGTGAAAATTTTATTTTCCAGTAAAGACAATGGAAGAGCTTGTTACTTTGTCCCTGGTTTATCCTTATTATATATTCAGCATCCAATCACTTTACTTTTCTGAGTTTCATTTGCCAAAATAGCACTCCTAGCAAATTTAAAATTTTCTACAGGGTATGGACAACAGATTGTGTGAGACCCTTTAAATAATAAAGTGATATATAAATATTGCATGTTATTTTTATTAAATCCACTGTCATGCCTCCTTCTATGTTTTTTAAACATTCCAAACACTGTTATATCAAAAGAGACACTTTTGCATATATTTACAAGTTTGTATTAAACAAAAGGAATAGTAGTACTCATTCTACTGTATACCATGTTTAAAACTTCAATTAGAGGAATGTCTTAAATCTCCAAACATACTTGGATTTGAAAAGAGTACTAAAAGCACTGTGAATTTTGAGGAAAATATATTGCATACAGTTGCTCATAAATTGTAAAGGAATCCACTCTGAAAAGCTAAACTTAGAGAAAACAGTATTCTTCTAGACATTGTAAAATCTGTCACCTTTTCACTTGATGGTGAAATCTCAGATGCATTATGAGTGGTTGTTGACTATCTTTCCCTTTGTGAATCTTAGTAACAGTTGATAATCTTTCAGTTCCTTGAAAATGAAGAAACAAACAAGTAATCAAAAGGGCCCCATAGGTCCCATCCAGAAAACTCTGGATTTAGGTACTTGGGAAGCCATCATCACAGATGTGCTCACATCCTTCCCCTCAGCAGGCAACACAGTCATCAGAGGCTGGCTGGGAAGATAGCTCCATGCCCTGAGCTTCTTTCACTCATACCAGCAGACACTGAGGTCACAGGATATGACAAGTGTCTTGATGGTCAACTTCAGCACTTACACCCACACCACTATTCCTCTCTCTCCTACTCTGCTCCTTTGAAGCACTTGTCACCAGATTATTCCATTTGCTCTTAATCATTTATAGTATTTTCTACCATGCTATCATCTTCTACCTCTCCACTTTCTCCACCCCTCCTTGTGTTGGACCCAATTTGTCCTCCTCCATCCTATAATATAAATACCATGAGAATTGCCGCTCTTGTGTCTATTATTATTGTATCTCCGATGACTTGAACAGCATTTGTTTTTATTTAATTTTTTTTATTTTAAAGAGAATAGAACAAAACAAAACAAAACAGAACAAAACATGGCAAAAGAAAACAGAATAGAGTCAAACATTCAAAACAGAACACTGCAAG
>RJWT010019951.1:0-18298 GCA_004365215.1 Cuniculus paca | reverse complement strand
GGAAAACATATAGAATGTTTTACTAAGAAACTTTAAGACCTATATTAAATAAAGTATTCTAGAAAGTTATATAATAACTGACATTCAACTTGTAAATTTTAGAAAATTTAGAAAATTTTAAGGTTACTATCTCAAATTATAAGCCTAGTTTTGAAACTTCACCAAACCTTCAAATTACAGATGATTCCATCATTTTATTATGAAGAGCAAAAAAAAATTAATTATTCTTTAAGACTATATAATTAAGACATAAAGGCTGATACAGTGCTAATCTAATAAAAGGTCATAACAGGTTGTATACTGTTACACAAAATCTAAATATAAGGATGAAAACGTCTTAAATGAAATATGAGTAAACCAAATTATTTAGAAGTGTTCTGTAGTACTATTTAGAAAGTTTTAACTGAGGATTTCAAGATTACCGATGGGAGAAGCCACTTTTTGCGATTCAGTACATTAGCAGATTTATACAATCATCATAGATATTAAAAGGTGTTTAATAATTTCAACACTATTTCTTCATTAAATAATAAAACTCTTATGAATTTGAAATTAGAAGGATATTATTATGAAAAATAGATCTTTTAGATGTCAAAGTAAACATGGTCCTTGAAGAATCTCTTAAGAACATGAGCACTGAAATTAGAAACAAAATGCTGAAAACTGCAATCACTAGGATAAGTTTAAAATGGCCTTGTCATAACCAATATGATAAAAGAAAAATAATATGAGTAAATAATCTAAAAAGTGATACAATAAATTATTTGCAGATGATGAGCCTTTTAAACCCAGACTCAAGAAAATATGTATTCAGAGATGACTTCTTGGTGCCTACTCAAACAATGTCAATTCAGCTTTTACAGGCCTATAGGTAGATACACTCATAGATCTATTAACATACATGTTTAAAAAATACATGTTTAAAAATATATTCATTTGAGCATATTAAAAATGAAGAAAACATCAGGTAATACTTTATTATACATTGTGTATACTATTATATAACTCATTAAAATAACTCATATCTCTGTGTATTGGTATGACAGAATGTTCATTACATAGTGTGGGCAGAATAAAAAGGAAAATATATTTATATATCATAGAAGATTATCACACAATACAATTACATATATGAAGCATAATATGGATTACTTATATTTGATTTAATTCCATTTGTTTTGTGAAGAATCAGTTGACAGCTTTACTGTACTAGAATGTAACTTTTCATATGTATATTAACTTTAAAAATGTTTTTTCTTTGAAGATCATAGTTCTGAAAAAGATGACATTTACCAAAATTAGGTAAGTTTTTGTATTGTGAGATGATCATAGTCTTGTTAAAATCAGTAAAATGTAAATCTCATAGTCTTGTTGTATTTCCATTTTTTTTTCCTATTTTGTTTTCTTGAGTCAGGGTCTCACTAGGCAGGCCAGGCTGGCCTTGAACTCGCTATGGAGCCCATGCTGGTCTTGGACTCATGACAATCCTGCTTCAACCTCCTAAGTACTGGGATTACAGGTGTATACCACCATAGCTGGCTCCACTACTTTTTAAAGTAATAGTAGGAATCAATTCTTAACATTTTAATCAGTATATTATTATTGTGATTTTATGAAAACTGGGCCACTTAACTATTCAATAATGATTTTTGGGGTCATGTATGATAAATTGAAGATCATATATTTGAGACTTTCTCAATCAGTGGAAAAAATTACTAAATTTTTTCTCAGGATATAGTTTACTATATTCTCCTTTAAATTTCATGCAATATTTAGAAAATAGAGTTGTTAAGAGGGAAATATTTGAAAATACAAATATTTGTTTTAATTTTCTCCTGTCAATCAACACCATATATTTGACACACTTTATCAAGAGAATTATAATCTCATAGGAAAGAAGCACCTCAATTAATTTAAAAATGCATCAAATGATTAAATACAATTTTGAATTTAAGCAATCACTACATAATGTATTATATCTTTCAATGAATAACTTTATATTTTGTGTGTGTGTGTGTATGTGTGTGTGTGTTGTATGTGCATAAGTGTGTGTGTGTGTGTGTGTGTGTGTGTGTGTGGTACAGGGAATTGAGTCCAAGGATGCTCTCCCACTGAGTTACTTCCCATTTCAGGTCTTTGTAATTTTTTATTTTAAGATAGCACCTCACTGATTTTCTCAGTATTACTTTACACTTGAATCCTGCTTCACCCTTCTGAGTAGTTGGGACTGCAAGTGTGCATACTCCTGGCTTATTTGTACTATTTTTTTGTTGGTAACCTTCTACCATATTTTCTAGATCATTATTGAAACCATCTTTTGCCTCTAAGACCCCAAAGTTTAAGGTGAGACTAAGTGATAACCTGCCAATGTAATTCAGGAAATGTAAAGTTAAAAGTGCTAAAAAGAATGACATGCAGGATGCGAGGGCAAGGCTGAAAAGCAAGGAGAAGATATACCTAACACTATCTTCTGTTGGGTTTTTAGGTAAGGGTCAGTGTGAGAAAGTCAATCTACAAAGGAAGTATGTTTCCAGTGCTGTATTCTAATTTCATAGAGTCATCTGCATTTTATAAACACATCAAGTTCAAAGAGTTACAAACTGAGGGATATTCTCATTGTTGAAAATAGAATTAAGGGAGAGAAGACAAGTGTTTTTGTTGTTTATCCAACTAAATAGCAGATTCATGTCACTGTTTTTCAGATTTTTTTCTCTGACTTCAGTAAGGCAAACCATTTATGTGATTCATTGCTGACAAGAGCTCTTCTCTAGAGATAATTCTCTTGCTCTGGATATAGAGCAATGTGTTTTCAATACTTGGTACAGTTTCCCTAACAACACAAAATTTATTCTTTTACCTGTCACTCCTAGGATGCAAGGAACCATTTTATGTAACTATTCAAGGCTTCAAGATGCCTAGAGGGCCAATGGTTAATGTCAGTCAAACTATTTAATTGTGCCCTTATGTCTAAGGTATTATGGTATAAAAAATTTTGGAAAAATAATTTAAAAAGTAGAAAGGAAGTTATACCATTTGTAAAAAGTTCAGCAAGCCCTAAGCAGAGTATATATTTTTAGGATGAAGACAAGTTCTTGTTATGTTCAATTTATGAAGTAAAAGCTGACAGAATTAACTTGAGATGGATTTAGGAGACCAGCATGTACACTAATCTCAAGCATTTTCTGTTACAGTGTTATTTTTCTTAAGATTGTTTTGAACATTAGTCTTTCTTACAATGTTGTATAATATTCCTACATGAATCTGGAGAAATGATTGGGCATATCAATACCAATGTTGTATTTTTTTAAATTAAAGTGTGGAAAAGTTCAATTTAAAGTAAAAAATAGAATGAAGTCATTATGTTATGAACCTATAAAAGTCATGGGTATATTCAATCTTACAATGCTTGCATACTAAGGGCCTATCAATGCTCATTTCTTATACATTTTTGGTCTTTGCATTCTACAAATTTGCTCCATTTTTTTAGATTCGTGTTTGTTGAAGACTTTAAAGATCATGTTATTTTCTTATGGTGATGAGTTGGTATAAGATAGGTAGGAAAAGTTTCTGTTTGTCTCCCAAGAGTCCTACTAAAAGCATCTCTGTATCTCACTGATTACTTTTTATGTTGACTCTAAGTAAACCAAGTGGTCAGGGAATGCAATTTCTCTCAAGCCTGATTCAAGTAATTACATGATCAGAGAAATTTCACTAGTAACCCACTATAGAGATGATCCCTGAAATTATAAACTTTAGTTCAAGTAATTAATTCTAGAGTGAAGTAAATTTGAAATATTACACATTTAACATAGGGGGATGTGGGAATTGATGATATTAAAATTAATCATTGCCTGATGATCAAAAGGCTAGATAGACATTGAACAAAAAGAGCAATTACTTGCAATTCAGCTATATAGTTGTGCTATTAATTACATATATTATTTGTCTTGGTTACTGTTCTCTCATTGCTGGGATAAAATACTTGACACTCGCAATGCAGAAAAACAAGATTTATTTAGCTCACAGTTTGTGGAAGTTTCAGTCTATAATCAGATGGCTCCAAGGCAGGGTGGCTTGGCACTGGGGCAACACTTCAAGGCAGCAGAAAACAAAAGCAGCCACAGCAAAAGAGGGGAAGAGCAAGCCTCTTTTCCTTCCTTATATTGTACACAGGCCACTCCCTTCTGCAGGGTGGGTGTAGCACTCACAAAATCTCTGTGCACAAGATGACGATATTTATAAAGTAAGGATCCTGGTTCTGTGCTGAGTGTCTCTTAAACTTAACTTCCAAACTCAAGTTCACACAGTGTACCAACCATAACAACCCACCCCTTTTCAACTTGGCAACCAGCCATATTTCTTTAAAGCAGCCCCCGAAACAAAGGCATGCTTATTCTTAATATTTCATAACTTTTAACAGTATAACACAGGTTTAACAATCCTTAAGAATCAGTATTAAATCCATCCATGTAATATTCCATTAGAATCATAACATTCTCTCCTTGGGCCCACAGAAACTCATCTGTTTATGCAAAAGGTGTTTAGTCCATCTTCAAGAATTACCAAAATCCTAACAGTTTCAGCATTACTGAGAAGTTCAAGTCCCAAGTCTCCTCTGAGATGGAAGGCAAACTCTTAACTGCAAACACCTATACAAATGAAAATGAAGTTAAATACTTCCAACATACAATGACACAAGATATATGTTTCCATTCAAAAAGTTACAAACAGGAGAATACAAAGAATTGTGACCAAAGCAAGTTCAAAATCCAGCAGGGCAAACATTAAGTCTTGGAGTTCCATGTCCAGCATCTGAAGCAATCTGTGGCAAATTGTGAGCTCCAAAGGGCTTGTGTGATTGAACCCCTACAGCACTTCTGGTGGTTCTAGCTCCAACAGCTTCTCTCATAGGCCTGCTTTGCTCTCTCCTTGCAGCTTTCCTTAGATGATCCATGTTCCTGGATTTTCCAAACTTCTGGAGTCTCCACTGCACCTTTGGCTTCACACTTATAGCTTCACATATTACCCTCTCAAGGGCACAGTGCCTGACCTCCCAGCTCTTCTGAAATCAGGGTGGAAGTCTTTTTAACTTCCGAACTCTTTCATTGTGTATGCACCTAAAATCAGTTCCACATGAATGATGCTGAGGTCTGCTGCCAGTTGGAGCAATAGCCAGGCTTTCCTCTTTCTTAGCTGTAGGGGTTGAGTGCCTTGATCACTGGGAACTCTGAATCCAATTCTGAGGAACGAATTTCTTATGCCACCATCATTCTGGAACATGCTACTCTACAGCTTTTGCCTCAAAGCAAAGTCTTTCACTTTTGCAGATTTGAGGTTGCAAAACTTCAAGACTTGGAGCCTAACAACCAGCACAGTCCTTCCTCCCAGCAGAAACCTCCCAAGTTTGGTCTTTACTGGCAGGATTTCTATCAGGCCTCTGGTCTTCTGAGCT
Source organism: Cuniculus paca (assembly GCA_004365215.1). Lineage (NCBI taxonomy): Eukaryota > Metazoa > Chordata > Mammalia > Rodentia > Cuniculidae > Cuniculus > Cuniculus paca. The sequence continues at coordinate 12,846 of RJWT010019951.1, read as the reverse complement.
CTGACCAGAATCTCCAATACAAAACAGCCTAAGGCATTCCAGTGCTACTTTTTCAGGGTCTATCTCAGAACCTTTCCAAACTCTTCCCACAAGCCATTCTCAAAGGTTTTGAACCACACGGTTAGGTATAGTCACAGCAATGACCCCACTTCTCTGATACCAAATTCTGTCATGGTTGCATTTCTCTTACTGCTGGAAAAAAATACCTGACACCCAAAATGAAGGAAGGAAAGGTGTATTTGCCTCACAGTTTGTGAAAGTTTCAATCCATAATCATTTGTCTCTGAGGCAGGGTGGCACGGCACCGGGACAACACTTCAAGGCTGCAGACAGCAAAAGCGGCCAGAGCAAAAGGGAGGAAGAGCAAGCCTCTTTTCCTCCTTTATATTGTACACAGGCCACCCCTCCCCCCTCCAGGTTGGGTGTAGCTCTCACAAAATCTCTATGCCCTCCTCTTGCACAGGATGAGGATATTTATAAAGTAAGGATCCTGACTCCTTGCTGAGTCAGTCAATCTTCTAAACTTTTCAAATTGATGCAATGTATCAACCATAACATTATTGTTCTGTGTACATGTTTGATGCTTTTGTATGATAAGAGCCATTGTTGTTATTATTTGTCTATGTTTATCAGCTGCATTCAGGTGAAGAAGACATTTTTCATTTCAAATCAAACTGGATTTCCTTTAAACTGCTTTTATTAGTCATACTGAAGTCCTATGCTCATCTGTAGACAAGGCACTCTGTCAAGGAACTAGTTTCTTAGGTGTACTGAAGATAAAGTTTTACTACTAATAGAAATACATTATGAAAAGACATTCTCCACCAAAACTGAAGAATTAGAAAGAAACTAAGGATAAGTATGCTATTGCTCAGGAAAATTGTAACAATATAATTTCAACTTACCAATCATTTTTGCTTTATCCAAAGTGCCTGTCATCCTTTGTTTTAATTAATACTATGCCATAATTTCAATTTAATTTCAATTTAATCTGTTTTTAAAGACATACAAAGTATAATTCTTCACAAATTGGCACTTTAGTTTCAAAATAGTGTTAAAATGTGTGTTGAACATTATTTTATATTAACTCACTAATACTCAACTAGATATTTAGAATTCTGATTATCAAAGTAAGGGTTTAAATTAACATCAGAGTATTTTACCATAATCCAAGATTACTTGTTATTGTTCAAATTCAAGTTGAGCACCCAACAAAATTTGTACTTTACATGTAATGATGTCAGGTGGGTAATGCAAACTTTTATTATCTTCTTTTCAATATCACTGTTGCATAAAAAATTCCTAGTTCATGAATATTCTTTCTTTTACCTCTTCAAGCCTCATATAATCTTCAGTGTCCTTTCTTTTTCTTACCTCCTATTCATTATGAGGCAATCTAAGGCACTGTTTGAATACCTGGGGAACTCTTGGACAATCTTACTTGCACAAATTTAAAATTTCGATTTTTCATTTGTAACAGTCATGTTTTAACTGTCACCTATGACTAGTAACTGCTTGGACAAGATAGATTATCTCATTTAGTCTCTCAATAACCCTGGAGATACAGGGTTATTAAAATTGATAACCCTGGAGATACAGGTTATTAAAATGCAAGTGAGGGTTCAGCTAAATTCTTTGTGTATCAGTATCTATTCTCTCCCATGTATAAGTGAGTAAATGTAAACTTGCATGAAAAAATTTAACTTTGTATGAAACTTAAAATGAGTACTGCTTTGCATGTTTTGTAAATATAATGGTTTTAAGTTTTGCTTTCACTTATTTCTACATATGAAATTAAAGAAACTTTCTCAAAGTAATGCAGTTAGTAGCTGACAGAGGTGAGATTTAGCCAATTTCTCATTTACCCTCAAAATATTCACTGGCAATACTTGATGTTGTGTGGCATTTAACCCAATGAAACTCATAATAGCCATAAACTTGCCTGTACCACATACAAAACAATGTATTGCTTTCTAATTTTTTATGATTTTTGTATTACTCTATTGTGTGAGTATTCTTTGGAAATAAAACACATCATTCTATGTATAGCATGATGATTTAGTCATGATATTTCCATTTACAAAGTACAGCAATTTTTAATCACTGAAAATTAAATGAACCCTGGCACTTTTTTTCCAAAATAAGTTACAATTCAGATGCTTGGTACCTGAATTGGGTATTTTAATTTCTATCTATCTTGCCTTGCTAATCTGCTAAAAGGAACTTATAGATGGCAAAGTAAAATAGAATTTAAAAAGCCATTCTGATTTAATTAAAAAGTAAATGTTCACAACCTTCCCAGTATTATTGTAGCTAAAATCTAAGATTAATAGATAAGAAATTTTGTAGAGAACAAGGGCCAGTGGCATTCTATTGTAATTCCAGGAGAAAATTCTCTAAAGTATGACACAGATATCATTCTTACAAACTGAAAAAACCAATTAAAATGCCAGTGAAGTTTCAACTAAATTCTTTGTGTGCAACGTGCATTCCATCATCCCCTTCTATTCGTATGACTGTTGCCATGAGCAGGGGGGTTAATTTTTCTGTGACTGTTTTCTCATCCATAAATCAAATAGAGTACTTGCACTGACCTTATGATGTTGTCTTGTGTATTAAATTGAAACATAAATAAGTTAGACATGTTTTAAGCACATATGATAACACTGAATTTGTATTATTTAATATGATGATTTTATGAATAAAGCAGTACAGAAAGTCCCTCTCCAACTCTTCCTATAATTTTTGTGCAGTTACTCTTGCTCCTATCCATGGTATTTTTTTATACATTAAATTTATAACACATGGCCAGTGTGAGAACCTCAGGCAAATTTTTCTATATTATTACCACATAATGCATTCTCTTATTTAAAGTAGTAGGATTTCTGCCTAAGATGCCAGGTTCCAGAATTACACTGCCTGGCTTTCATCATGCCATTATAACTTTGTAGCTCTGCAAAGGTGCTATCATTCTTCATCTATAAAGGAAAATATATAGCTATAATTACATTGTAGCATTTTTCTAAGAATTAAGTAAGTAAAAACATGTAAAACTAGAATTTGAATTAAATAGCATTATAATTTAAGAGGAGTCTTCTTGAAGTATATAGATAAGTGAAATTCATATCCAATACTTTTTTTTTTTTTTGCGGCACCGGGGATTGAACTCACAACCTTGCGCTTGCTAGGCAGGCTCTTAGGCCACTGAGCTAGATCCCTGGCCCCAAGATAAGTGAAATTCATAAAACATTAATTGAGCCCTTGGTAGGAATCTAGAACTCAGCCAGATACTAAAGAATCAATGAGAAGGTGTAATGAAGCACATTATCTTTAATTATACAATAGTAAAATGAAGTATTTGTGAGTATTTTATTGACTTGGGCATTAAATATATTTCTATTTAATTCTATTTCCATTTTGGAATTTAATTGTTAACACCATATTCCATACATATTCTTAAATTTACTACAGAGCTTGTGCACTGTGAAAATACCAGCTTTCCTCTATGAGTATAGTAGAATCAACTGTGTGAAGCAGTGAATCATTTACCTTACCTCTTTCTTGGTTGTCAGAATACCCCAAAGTGCAGAATTTGTAAAGAATAGAAATTTATTTTGAATATTTCTGGAGTCTGAGAATTCCACATGTAAAGTGCTGACAGGTTGTTTCTCTGGGGAGGGCTGCATCCTCTAGGAACGACGTGCAATAATGGAATCATAGACTCTCCTTTTCCCCTTCTGGATCCTGCCAGGTGAAGACAAAGCATTCTCCCCCTCATAAAGAACTAGATTCAAGGAACTACCTTGAGAGATGGTGAGATGAGACTGTGATCAGACAACAAACCTACAGTTGCCTTTGGAGAAAGTAGGGAATATATTTTATTATTCTAACTATTTTTTAACTAAAAGGATCTTTTTTTGTTCAACAGTTGTACCTATATGTTGCAATTTTATAGTTTAAATTACTAGAAGAAAAAACATATTGTAACAAAACATTTTTACTTGATGTGAAGAATAATAAATGTGTTTTAATTACACAATTACTTTCATGTAAGACTAACATTTGAAGTGCAGAGTATCATCAAGGAACTGCTTTATATAATTTGAAAAACATAATTAGCTTTTGAAAATTTAGTTGATATTATAAAATACAAAAAGGAATTCATTCTGAGAACTTTACATAATTATAGATGTTGAGCTAAGTTAGATGCAGAAATAATTTTTCTCTGTAGTACATATATAAGTAGCTTAGACCTATAGCTAGGAGATTCAACATCATATTAATGCTTTTGTTAACATTTTTTTTCATAATAAATGTCAACATGGAACAAATAAGAAATCTTTATATCTTACAATAGTGGAATTTGACTCATAGTACTTTGGGTCAAAGAGAAATGTGTTTGATTTTTTAGGAGTGAAATCTAACAGGGAGTCTTATTAAAATTAATTCTGAGTAATCACCCACCCATTCATCCTTTGCGTTTGACATTTCTGGAAGATCCTGCGAATTCTGAGTTGACCAAGAGATAACTTGAGTTTTTTTTTTTTCTAAACCACATCTTTTTCTATCTTCTACTAAGTGTTAGCTCTTTACATTGAACAAATGTTGACAACATAGACTCCCAACCAATGATGCGCATTAAATAGTATTCATTAAGTGTTAATTCAACAAGAGATTCAAAGTTCTAAAAAGCAAAGTAATGAGACATGAAAAACTTTTAGAAGTTTTGGACTGAAAACAAAGTAACATTTATGTAGTGTATGTACTTGATGATGTGTATTTAGATAATAAATTTAATAGTTTGATGTATAAGATCATGCAAATGACATATATATTACATTACACATTTTCTATTATCAAAGATATACTCGTAATAATTTATTACCCTCTTTCTCCCATCTGAATTCTTTTTCATTTCTTTCTGTGATCTTTGCTCCTTAAGCATGTTAGTCCTAAAACCAAAGATAAGACAGAGACAGATTTTTGTGCCAGAAAAGGAGACTGAAGGACATGATGACTAGAAACACTAGACTCAAAGCATCATGAGAATGGAGTAAAGTTAGGTGTTTCTTAGCTTAGAGAGAATAAAAGAAAATGGTTTGAAAGATGTGTCAGAGGCCAGGCAGTTTGTGAAGAAAACCCTTAGGAATTGGTGGTCTGATGCGGTGGCACAGAGACTAAGTAGGGTTACAAAAGTCACTGTACAAGACGTTAGGAGGGAAATTCACTGAAACATTAATTAAATGAGTAAACGTATTAAGTTACATTATTTTTAGAGGAATATGTTACACATATAAAAACAGGGGACACAAGACTGAAATATCTATGGATATATATAGGACTCTGTTCACTGAGAAGTGGAAAAACTGGTATACCATTATCAATGATCAATTAAGCATAGAGATTTTCACTTCTAAAGTCCATTAAAAGGAAGAGAAACTCTTTGATAAATGGCTGATTCCACATCAGGAAAGAATAAGCACAAGATGAACTTGAAAATTTTTTATATACAAAATCAAGTAATGAAGTGCTCAGAGAATAATAGGGACATACCAAAAAGACACAGTGACAGTCTTGAATATATTCACATTGGAACAATTTGTCAGTTGAAACAAACAATAATAATTTAAAAGAACTTGTGAATCCACATAGATACAAAAGAAGAAAATAATTAAAATTTTAGTAGGCAATAGAATGTACCCAATGGTGGTGATGGTTAGAAAAAATACTTTAGAGATTAGAAAAGAACAGAGATAGTATGTATATTTTGATGAAAGGAAGATTAAATACAAATTTAAAAACTATTCTAAAAACATTATAGAAGCAAATTCTAATATAATATTGATATTAACATTTATAGAGTACTTTGTTTCAGGAACTATCCTTAATACTTTTTCTACACATCATTTTATCCTGACAAAGACCACAGGAGGTTAGAGTTATTACTTCTATTTTTATAGATGAATAAAATGAGGTGTGAAAATTGAAGTACCTACTTAATACTGCAGAATTTTCCAATTTTGGCACAGTTTGCCTTCCTGTACTGTACTGTTCTTTATCACAGATATATCATCTGTGGCTTTCAGCTACTCATTTATGCTATATTTTCAAGGATACAGCAGGTGAGACATTCTTCATTTGTGAATTGCCTCTATTAGACCTTTTAAAATGATATTTAAAATAGAAATAAGCCTGGGTAAATAAAACTGTGGCTGTCTAATGCTGTCATCATTATAGCAACACATATATCTGAGACTTTGCTTTTTATACTTACTGATTTGACTTACTATATAACTGGGCTTGAGAACTGCAAGATGATTTATAACATTTTTTATTGTGTTTGATTCTCCACAAATAACTTACCAAAAGTGTTATTTTTGATAATAAGAAATTTTTATTCTTCTATTGCTTAGTATTTGGAAATGAGTTTGTGTTATAAAGTAAAGATATACTTTGAAAACTCAAAATGTATTTATGTATGCAGAGAATGGCAAAAACTATTTTTTACACTGTGGATATAACTACCAAAGGTAGTCACATGAATGATAATATTCTAGTATTCCAGTATTATAGCTGTTATATAACTTTTGTAGCCTTTTCTTTGTGTTAAAAGGAGTCTTCATCTATTAGACTAGTAACTTAAGAATTATTTTCTTTTGTATTGGCATGTGACCTAAATTTATGTTGCATTTATTTGTGTTTTTCATGGAATAGGTAAATGTCTGGTAAAGTGATATTTATTTTGAAATGAAAAAAGATAATTATAGGTAGAGGAAAAAATCCATCTAAGTAATAGAGGTGGAAAGAGTTTCTTCATGAATGAGGTGACAAGGTTTCAGTCACATTGAAACCAAGTGCGTTTCATGCTATTTATTTTTAGCAAGAGGTAGGTGGAACTTTACGGAAAGGTGAAGCAGAATTGAGATGGAGGTGATAACAAATTCATAAGGCAAGATACTAGGAGGAGTGAATATTCTTGGCAAATACTAAAATATTTCATGATCCTATATTATAACATTCACTTATGCAAAAAAAATCCTGATTCAGTCATTACAATTTTATGTTTTTGTAAGCCAGATGAGTATCCACTTAGAAACAAAGTTTAATCTGAGACAATATGAACGCCATTGCATGTAAACAAATAAATAGGCATTTCAAGATCATCCAAATTTAAAGTTAAGGTTATGGTAGTCACAGATAGTATATATGCTAAGAATTTTAATAAACTAATTTTCTAATTTCTGTATTTAGACTCTGTTTCCTCCCCACATTGCCACTTCCTTTGATTCATATCATTAATTTTGGTGCTTGTGTCTTTTACAATTTACATTGAAAATAATGAATGAAACATCAGATGATGATTTTCTATCTTCTAATTTCGTTTTTCCTCTCTTCTATTTGTAATAATCATTATGAAAACAGAATCTATACCTCTTTTAGTTATTAATGAGACCAACATGTGATACATTGACTTTAAAACACAAAAATTAAATATCCATAAAATTTTAATTATAATTCTATAAGAAAAGTCTTCTAATGGAAATGACATTGATAGACAACATATAAATATCTTTGTTTGATAGCACTTGGTATTACAGTATGTACTGCAAAATAACTCTTTGATTTTAGTCTTAAAATTACCCACAAAGTTTGCCCAAAATATTTGATTTTTTTTCTCATTTTCACATCCCTATTGTATATCAATAGTCTTTGGAAACAAAAGACATCATTCTGTTTATAGAGTTCTGTTTATAGTGATATTTTTATTTGTAATATATAATAATTTTCAATTGCTAAAAATTAAATGATCCAGGCAGCAAACTGCAATGATTTTTTTTCCAAATGGGAAATCTGTGAAAAAAAGTGAGGGAAAGAGTAGCATCAACAAGAAGACAGACAAAGAATTTTCCTCATTTGTCCTCTTAGACAAACACCTATTGTAATGATCATTCATGGACAAAACGATGTTAATAAGAGCTAAGGAATACAAATCTGAGATTACTGAACAAAGATGGAACACAGATAAGGAAAGATATATTGAATAAGACAGGAAGGATAGTTTTACATTACCTGTGTCACTCCTTACTCAAGGCTACACATTAAGCAAAAGTTACTCCCTATAAGAGGGAAGAAAAGTGAGTGGTACACCTAAACTTACCACAAAGCCCCGCATAAGAATTGCAGTTGTGAAAGCTTCTCTTTTTGCCCCAGCCTCAGACTGGTCCATGCGTACACAGAGGCTCCAAGCCTAACACAAGGTTATTCTAGGCAATTCAACCAAGGAACAATGCTAGTAACTCTACTTGTGACCTCAGGTTTCAAGCCAGTATTTTTGAACCAAGGCTACCATATAGTCTTCTTCTACAGTTCTGCTTCCTCAGAACTGTAGTCCCACACAAAATGATCTTCACACCAGGCCAGCCCCTATAGATACAGCAATGGGGCCACCTTTACTGGACCTAGTCAGTCTGTACTAATACCAGGCTTGGTCATGCAAACTCATGTGCAATGTCATGCAAGCCCCCTTAGACTTACAATCCAGGGACACCCCAGTGGACCACTATTAGAGGCAAAATACAAAAAAAAAAAAGAAAAAAAAAGGAATGATACATAGATTGGTTAATTAAGAGCATATAAAATTATAACGTATGTGTACGCAACTTTGGAATAGGTAAATACATAATGCAAATATTTACAACTCAAAGGGAAATATGGAGAGCAATTCAATTGTAGTAGAGGATTTCAATATATCACTTTAAACAATGGTCCAATCATCCGGAGACAAAACAAAACAAAACAAAACAAAAAAACAAAAGCAAACAAAAAAAGAAACTGACTTGAACATCTTTGGGCCAAAAAAGCCAAAAGAAAAATTAAAAAATATTCTTAGACAATGAAAATGGAAACACAACACAGCAAAATGTATGAGATTCAGCAAAAGCACTTCTAAGAGGAAATGTTAAAGAAATACATGCATAGATTAAGACAAAAGTATTCAAACAATCTAATTTTATACCTAGAAAATTAAGAGCAAATGTATTCCAATTTTAACAAGACTAAAGAAAATAATTCAGAGCAAAAATAAATGAAATATAGAGTAGAAAAATAATGGAAAATGTAATAAAATTAATAATTGTGCTTTGAAAACATAAACAACACTGAAAAATCTGTCAAAATTATTTAAAAAAGAGAAAATTCAAAACTTTAAAAATGGAAATGCGTTACAAATAACAGATAAATTAAAAGGATCACAAGATCGCTAAAAACAATTATATACAACCAAACTGGACCATCTAGAAAAAATGCATCAATTACTAGAAACATATCTCTTGAAAAGAGTGAAGAATGAATAAGCAGAAATGGGAATATACCAATCATAACTAAGGTCATATAGTTAAAAATCTCCCTTTAAAGAAATGTTGGAAGGTCAGGGATACAGCTTAGTGGCACAGTGCCTGTTTGGCAAGCACATAGTCCTGAGTGTGATTCCTGGTAGCAAAAGAAAGAAAAGTTGGAACAAGGTAGCCTCATCAGTCAGTGAGTCAATGAGTCAAATACTAACACCATTCCTTCTAATAAACTGAAGCAGAAGAAACATTCACAAGGTCACTGAAAAAGACAGACTATCAAGATACAAAAGAAAAAGCACTATTTAAAAAGTTTGTACCACTCTCTCTGATAAACACAGATGAAAAGTCCTCAACAATACTAGCCAACAGAATTCAATGCTGCATTAAGAGCACAATATAATCTGCAAAGGTTGTATCTCTAGTATGCAAGAATGGTTCAAAATATGCACATCAATATGAGATACCTTTCATTAAAGAAATGTATAAAAAATTTATGATCTCATATATGGACAAAAGCTTTAGAGAAAATTCAGTATTCTGATAATATCTTTGAACTATCAGCAAGGAATATCCATCTTACATCATTAAGAATGGCTATTCCTGAAAAGACAAAATGTAAGTTCTGATGAAGATATTGGAATAAAAGAATTATCACACATTATTAGTAGGATTCTAAATTATTTTAGCCACTATGGAAAGCACTATGGGATATCCTCAAAGAATTAAAAATAAGGCTATCAAATGATCTGGGAATCTCACTCTTTGATATATATCTGTAGGGAATATAATCAGTATGATAATAATATCATTGCACTTCTGTGTTTTCTGAAGTAGTATTCACAACAGTCAAGAAACAGAACCAATCTAAAAGTTCACCAGCTGATTAATAGATAAAGAAAATGTGATCCATATTCACAATGGAATCCTACTGAACCATGATATAAGGTTAAATTCTGTCATTTGTGACAATACAGATGGAAGTGGAGGTAATTATATTATGTGAAATAAACCAGAATTAAAAAGACAATTACCATATGATCTTATTCATAGGTGGTATATAAAACTTTAATCTCATAGAAGTTGAGACAGAATGACGACTTCCAGAGTCTGAGAAGATTGTGTAGGTTGTGGAGGTAAAGAAAGGGTGATCAATGAATGCTAAATTGTAGTTAAATAGAAGTGAGAAATTCTGGTGCACCATTGCCCAACTGAGGTGAAATCAGAGAATGACAATATACTTTATATTTTGAAAAACTAAAAAAAGATATTTTTGAGGGTTTTGTCCAGAAAGAAATGATAAAATGTTATGTTGATTGTAACATTGCACAATGTGTACATGTATTTAAGCATCATATGATAACTCATGTACAATTTTTGTTTTTATATATAAGCTAAAATAAATTTAAATAAATAATTGAATTCTGATTAATTGTAAATTACTTCCAACCTTCTCTGTAGTTCAGTTTTTCCAAGCTTTTTTTATGATTAGCTAACTTCTATCTTTTAAGATATTATAAAATATGTGATATCCCTCAGAAATTTAAATTTATGTATTGCCCAGAATCACCGAAAATACTTCAAATTGTTTTTTCCTTTAACTTTAAACATGCTAAATATAGCAGGGAGTGGTTTGCACTATACAGCAAAATTGTTGCTAAATTGATATTTTCTTTCATAATTAAGTTAGATAATACGTTATAGAGAATTTATCACAGTTACTGAATACAAAAACTGGAGCTGTGATTTTTAAAGTGCGTCAGCTTCTTAAGTGATCGATATATATATATATATATATATATATATATATATATATATATTTAATATATATCTGTTATATAAACCTGAACTTCAAATTCTTTTTACTCAAATGTCTATTGCCCATCTTTATCAGGTTATCAGACAACCTGAATTTTCCATGTCTAAAGCAAGTTTTTTTCCTTTTTCCCTTCCCTAGTCTTTCTTTAAAATATTTCTCTGTCTTTCTGCCATGTTAGTTCATATTTGGCAATTCTACCTATCCAGTTGTTTAAGATAAAAAACCAATGACTCATTCCTGGTTCTTCTTTTCTACTCTTCCTGTGAAATCAATTTTTCATTAATTATATTCTTACCTTTTATTAACCACAATTCTAGATCAAAGAATCTTTGCCTCCACCACAATTAGTATAAGAACTTTCTTACCAGTTTCTCTCATTTAATCCTACAATTCAATATTTATCAAGCAACCAAATGATCTTTTACTAAGTTAAACCGTATTACATCTCTTTCCTAAGCATTCAAATAATATCCTATTTCCCTTAAAATATAACATGAACGCCTCGCTCTAACTGATCAAATGCATTGCAGAATTTGGACCTCATTATATTTAATTTAATGAGCATCAGATCTATTGACCTGTCCCTGAATGCCTAGTACCAATTTTCCACCAATGTAACTGGGTTTACTTTATCTGTCTCAGTATCACCTCACCTTCTAGCCCCTATCAGGAAACTTGACATCTTCAATCTTTCTTATCTTAATCCCACATTTTGAGACCTTCTTCTTGATGCTTTTTTTCTATTGGATTGCATACACAATATGTTTATTCCTTCTTGTATGTTATTTCCCATTTTTGGTATGTATTTATGTAGTGTTTTAGTTACTTCTTGGTCTTTTTTGATTCTCAAGACCTTAGTGTGCAAATAAAACTAGAAAACTGTTACCGCCTCTGTAAAAATTTACTCGAATGTCTCCATTTTGTATTTCCTATGGCAGAATGAGGTTTACATACACCTTGAACCTTTTCTTTGTTATTAGCAAGATTGTACCATCAGTAAACAGACCAAAACAATTTTAATGACCAATGAAATATGGTGCATAAAGGGACAGCAGCATGAGATTAACATTATATTTTGTTCACAAAAATAGTCTCATGTAGACTAGTGAGATGCTTACCACTCAGTTCTTTGAAGAATTGCTGACATTGATCTCTCATAGACTCTCTTGATATGCTTCTTTAACTTCAAGGATTTATTCAAGTCAATGAATGAATTTCTCAGGCTAGTATGACTATAAAAACTATTAGAATTAAAATTCTAGTTTCTCAAATGATGCTATATAAAAAATCCAAGTTAAATTACATTTTACATTACATCATCTTCTATTTTCTATTGCTTCTTAATTTCAAAGTAGAATATTCTATATGAATTTTGAAAATAATTAATTATTTTTGTTCTTAAAATTGCTTTTTCTAAATTCTGATTTTTTATTTCTGCAAAATAACACATTTGTTCTATATTTGGTTGATGATTGCTCATCACAAACCTGAATATATAGTTAATTCACATATAATTGTATTAAACTATCAATGTCTAAAGTATCCATATTCTACTTAAAAGAATTTAGTGACACTTGAGTTTGTGATTCAGACACTGAATAATCATTTTGGAATTTTGACAAAACTACAACTAAATGATCTTGCAATCATAATTTTCTATGATCCCCTTAAAATATCAGA
>RJWT010019950.1:0-18181 GCA_004365215.1 Cuniculus paca | reverse complement strand
ACTTCATAGGTAAATAGGGTGTAAGAAACCAACTTTACACATATTTCCTTACTGTCACTATCCAAACCACAGCTCCTAGTCAATCGGCTCCCAGTACTCGGGCCCTCCTGGCCAGCAGAGGAGGTGACACTCATCAATCACCCTGATCCTCCACACCACCTCCCTGCAGAGCTCACTCCTACAAGTGCACTGGCACCACGAAACCCTCCGGGTGCCCTCAAGCGCTTGCATCATCTGCAGAGCCTCCGTCTCTTCTAAAAGGACTGCACATGTAGAGTTGAACCTGTATTCTTCAAATTTCTCTCTTCCACAACATGCTCCAGAAAACAGAACCCCCCAAAAGTAAACAACCCTACTTTCTTTATGCACAACTTTGTGGTAGCTTGCCCTAATGCCTTTATGTGTTCGACATTGATACTGGTCTATTCCTTACTTTTTAAATAAATAAAATACTCTCTCCATGCAGTTCCAATTCTTGGAAATGCACCTAAAACTGCAACACTTAAATGGGACTTTAAATCAAATGTGTATTTACAGAATTGCTTTAGGTGACTTCTTCAAGGTTGGTCGGTGATTTTAGCCTGACAAACCAACTTTTAAAGATAGGCACAAAGATGACTTACGTAACACAGGATCTAGACCAGTGCATACTGATGGCTAGTGTCTACCTAAATCACCTGGGATTTGTGTCCAAGTGCAGACTCTGGTGTGCTACCCTGGGGCGGGGCCTGAGAGTTGCGGCTCCCAAGGGCAGACCAGCTGTAGGTCCTCAAGACCACTGTGTAACAAAAGGCTGTGACCACCCTCAAGACCTCAAGTGGAACACACTTGCTGAAGAGAGCCCCAACCTGCTACTCCCTTGCACTCATTTTAGCTATTACTCTTACACCCTTCTTCCACGTTCTCCATGCCAACGGAGCCTGAAAAGTAAATCTTTTTTTCAGTAAGTACTTCTGTATCACACACATCTTTAGTCAAACTTCCAAGAGACACTTCGTCATCAAAAAACACAGCATGCCTACGAAATACACTGTGCTTTCTTCTTTCTGCTCACTCCTGTCCCTCAGTCCTAAATCTACTACTCCTTCTGTTCTCCCAAATCCCCACCTATCCGTCCCTAATTGGCACTCAACCCTAATTAACAGCTCCTTAAAAGGCACTGTAGTAAAGTGGCTCCAAGTGTCTACAAGAGGTGGAATGCTGGAGTCAAGGCTCAGTCCTGCCACTTAAATCACTTGCGCAAGTACAGTGCCATTTCTGTCCAGTTTGATTTAAAAAAAAAAATCATACCATGCCTAATATGTGAAATTACAAGAAATGCTTAAAAATCATTCAGCAAAGTGCCACCAAATTAACATGTACTAAACAGAAATGAGTAAAACTCTGATGTATACAGCCTTTCATGTTTTCTTTTTCTAGAATGCCACTTAAAAAGTCAATCTGTAAAATTCCTAAATAAGAAACAAAATATTAGAAGTCTCAGGCCAACTATGATTTACAAATTTCTCTAAAGTTCTCACAGGTTAGTACACTGGAAATAAATGGATGGCCTAGTGATTCCTCTGTTCTCTATTTGAGAAAGCTATCCAAATACATTTTGTAACTGAAATAACAAGGCTGAAAGAAACAGTACTGTTTTAAAATCATATTATGGTTTATATATTCTAAATTTATAATACTCTTGTGATAACTTTATGGAAACAGTCTAAATTGATACTGATAACCATAAAAATTCAAATCAGTAAAATCCTTCATGAATCCAAAAGAATTTCCCTTAGGTCCTTCTTTAAAGTTTTAATCAACCCTAAAAAAATACTACGAGAGTGAACAGGGTGCAAAAACAGCAACACAGATTCAAGGAGCACCTCAAACTTCATATAAATTGAACACCTATACGCAGACATCACAGTGCAACTAACACACCAATTAAAAACAGCCCTTTTTGTGTAGAGCAGATACATGGTAGGATGAAAAGCTTGTACGCCTGAGTAATGATCACTTCAACTAGAGGATCTGAATAAGTTATTATTCTTTGATAATAAATGGAAACTTAGCAGTATCTAGATTTATGCTCTATCAAATCTAATTTTAGATTTTAAATTCCCTCACTACAGATAAGATTATTTTGCCTAAATGACATTAGCAACAGAAAAATTCTACTTTTTACTTTTTTAATCCCATGTAGGTGATTCAATTAATATTTTGAAATTAGCTTTTAAGACAAATTATCAATGAGAAACAGAAATCATGGGGACAATCAACTCATCTGTAATCAAAAAGAGGAAAGAAGATGAGGCATTACTGTATTTCATATTCCCCAAATAAGCAATCATTAAAAAAAAAGTTCCTTCTGATGACTGGCAGTTAAGTAAAAAAGTAGCTCACATGCCTATTTGTAAAAATTAAACTCCTTTACATGATAACCAAGTTGAGACAATAAAGTCAATCCTCATTAAGCCTATGATACAATTTACAAAATTTATTCCAAGATGTAATTCCAGGTGAAATGCTACACATAAGCGAGGTATTAACAGGGAATATGCCAAATAACCATGAACACTACACACTGCAATACAGAAAGTTCGTAGTATGGGTGTTGTTCATTCAACTCTATTTCTAAGATAACGCGACCCTAAACCACACACACACACACACACACACACACACACACACACACACAAAAGCATGCACAAAATAGGTAAAGTTTTCAATGCTGTAAACTTGGAATAATTTCAGTGTTCACCATGGAGATTATGAGAACTCCATATAGTAACACGTCACTGGAACAGAATATATTTGACAATGAAAGAAACCCAGGATATATATACCAAGGAAGAAATCACAGAACAGTAAGCACAGCATGACCCTGTTCTGTAAGGGGTCTTTATATTTAGGTATACATGAAACAAAATCCCAAAGTACTTAACAACATAATAACTGGACAGTTAATAATGAGCTTCATTTAAAAAAAATTCTGTATTTTTAGGTTCTTTACAATGAGCATGTATTTTCACAATCAGAAAAATAAATATTAAATTATGTGTGGAAAACAGAGATTAATACATTCACAACAGGGCCGTAATCTGCATATCTCGCTGCGGGGGAGTTCTCAAGTCCGGCAGGTCAGTCGTGCAAGTGCCACTGCTGGTTGAAGCCATCAAGAATGAATTAAACCTCACATGAGCGAGAAGTGAATATTGTGGTGGAGAGAACAAAGAAGCTAAATTGCTGGGGTAGAAAAGCTGTGAGTTTTGACTTCTAGCAATGCTTGTAAAACAAGCGCATTTTTTTTTCTTTTGTGGCTTTCTTCCATCCATACTTCTACTTCTTAAAACTGCTAGTAGTTTTCAAAGCAGGAATATGGTGTTCATACTACTCAGTTCAAATCTATAAAGTTGTTGGTCTGTTCTTTAACCACTCACCAATCCAAGTATTTATTTATTTTCTTTTTTTGCTACCAAGGATCGAACGCGTGACCTCGCGCTTGCCAGGCAGGTACTAATGCCACTGAGCTAAATTCCCGGGCCTAGTCCAAGTATTAAAATAGAGGATGATCAGAGTTTAATTCCAATTCCCAAAACTTAATGCACTAATTTAAACACCTAGTCCAAATGGTTGATGAAAACCTTAGAGTCTGGAAGAAGTTTCATTTTAAAGTTAGGGAACTGGAAGCATCTGAATTCTCAAATACCAATTAATAGCAGAACTTGACCAAACACAGGAACTTTGCCTTCCACATTTTTCAGAAAGTCCCATTCTTGTTACCATGCCACTTAAGACAAAAAATAGATTTTAAAACCTGAATCTTTTCTCATTAATAAGAGAAAAGAGCATTAGTTACTCAAGGGGGAGGTTGGGGTGGGGGTGGAAATGCTCATTCTTGCTAAGGAAACCAAAGTTTTCTACCAGGTTCTGGTAATGGTTAATAAAAACAATCTCAACAGTACAAATGCACATAATCAGGATGGATCATAACATGTAATAGTGACCAATACACGGAAAAAAGATGAGCAGTGTGAAGAACTGGGGCAGTTCAATATTTATATTTTTAACATCTATACTTAGTAGAGTAGGAAAAATTCCATTCCACTGCTATCTTAAAACCCACCTACACAAATATGAACCTCAAGAAAGGTAGTCATTCTTTGAGGGGAAAGGAGATTAATATTACAAGTAACAATGTCCTTTTAAAAATGCAGTTTTATAATTTAAAAAGTAACACTAACTAGCAGTTATTAATACAAAGCTAATGGAATAAAAAAGGTCATGAGAAGTGATGCCCAAGTTGCTTTACAAGAATATAGGAATGCAAACAGATTTTCCAATATTTCTGGTATCTTGCTATATTATGACAGTTAAAGGAAAGAGGCTATCCCAAATATTATACAAATTCAGAAGCCTTTATTTAAAAAAATTCTTCCAACAATTATTTCACAATGGACAAGAATGTAGGCAAATTTATCACACTGCAGTATTTTAGAAATGAATGAAGTCATTCTGTAAGTTTTCATCTAACACCTAGAAGTACCTCCTGTGTTAAGACTGGTTTTCAAAAATCTTAACATTATCGTTTTCAAAACATGCCCTGTTGACTAGAAGCAACTCTGTGTTTTAAACTTTTCAGAAGATCCCTCACTTATTGTTTCTAACTTTAAAAGTGCACATGTACTTTTAAATAAGCCATTAGGGCAAGTATTTCTCATAAAACCAAACTTTTCCAGAAAGTACATCCTATCCTCACCTAATGGTAAATATATCTGAAGAAATTTCTGAACTCTAATCTGTGAGAAATCAGAATCAGAACTTTCAAGTTATTACTCACATTTTTCTTCTAAAACTAAGAAAGCTAATTTTGAAGAGATGATGACTAAATATATAGTTGTGCTCAGACTTTGGCATAGTTAATTTGTACTCAGTCCTCTTAAAAATAAGGTGTAGTATAAACTAATGTAGATAAGAAAGGCACAATATCAAGATACTGTAACACAAAGTTCCAAGTCTGTACCTTTAGAAGCTCCAAGGGTCATGGGTAGGAGTGACCATAAAATAAAGCTTCAAAATTAGACGAGACCTTATACATCAGTGAACTTACCACTTCACAGTTCCATTTATTTTTTAAATTTTTAAAAATTTTTTTTGCAGCACCAGGGATCAAACTCACAACTTCACACTTGCCAGGCAGGTGCTTAAGCCACTGAGCTAAATCCCCGGCCCTTGTCTTTTTGAGACAAGGTCTCGCTATGCCATTCAGGCTGGCCTTGAGCTCACTTTGTAGCCCATGCTGGTCTCGAACTCACAACAATCCTCTTGTCTCAGCCTCCCAAGTGCTGGGATTACAGGTGTGTGCCACCAGGCCCGGCTCATCGCTCAATTTATAAGCTAGAATTTTTCAAGTATCTTTCAACACTCAATTTGAGGGGCTTCTTTTTTTCTCATATGGAAGAATTTCTTAAATGGAAACAAGATTATACTTAAAAACAGCTGGTGAACCCCAAAATAATGATTTCATTCAAAATTTCCAGTCAGAATCAAAAGTAATTACATAAGCATAAGAAAATTCTCACTGAAATAAGGATTTTAGTTTAAAAAAAAAAGTCTATAAGCAAATATTCTTCCCAAGGGGCATCCATACAAGAGAATTCTGAAGCTGTTAAAACAATGAATTAAAGCTGGATGTGGCAACATGGAAAGGCTAGCACATTAAATAAAAGTAACCAAGCTACAAAACTGAGTATTTAAACAAAGAACAGTGGGAGGCATATATAGATATAAAATAAATGATAATATTTCTGAGAGACTACCCTAGAATACAAGAAACTGTATCTTCTGGAATGTGGGAATAAAGTCACAAAGGGAGATACATATTTTTTTTTACCTTATACCCTGTGTACACTGCATAATTTTAAAAAAAAATCATAAGCATGCATCGTAAGAACATCCAAAACTTTCAAAGTTTTTAAAAAAACCTGACTGTGTCCAAAGCAGATGTAAACTAAATGATAACATTTCTGAGACTACCCTAGAATACAAAAAATTATATTCTTCTGGAATGCGGGAATAAAGTCACAAAGTGAGACATACTTCTTTTCCTATACCCTGTATACACTGTGTAATTTTAAAAAATTGTAAGCGCGCATCATAAGAACATCCAAAACTTCCAAAGTTTTTTTTTAAAAACCTGACTGTGCCCAAAGCATTCTAGGAAACACTGACTATATAGGATTAGTTCTTAACCCTTGTTGCCTTTAGCATGATCATAGTCAAAATTAGAAGGCTCCTTGGTGTTTTCTTCCTTTGTCTCTCCACTCAAAAATGAACGGAAGAAAATGCTGAGATTCAGAATCTGAATTGTACTCTTATTGCTTACACAGTAACCTGGAAAATAACTGTTTAAGATTTCACAGAACCGATTCTTAAAACTTAGTGGGTATTTTAGCTACCAACTGAAGTATTTTATCCAGGATCAGTTTTTCTTTTTACAAAAGCCTAAAGCACACCATTCTATTTGAATTAATTCTAAAGTCCTATTAGACAAGCACAGATTTCAAAAGTAGATTTAAACATACAACAATTCTCATGCTGGCTTAAAATAAGCAGATGGATATACGTTCTCCGGCATATACTCTTGGCAGAAGTCTTCACTGGAAAAAACTGCCATGAATTTAAACTTTACAAAACTATCCCAAAGTCAGAATGAAAGATACCACTGGAAAAACCAACTCAAAGGACCTGAATAGCATCTGAGTAATTGAGATTAAGGAAACGGTAAGGGTCAGCTAGTGGCCATTTTAAAGACATGCTCCAAATGTTGGAGTCAAAAGTCAACCTTGGAAACACTGTGCTGGCCAAATAAAAACAGCATACCATATCCAGAGAAGGCACAAAGTATAACCTCTACACAATACTTAGGCTCTCTCCAGTGCCTGATACAATTTTACAGCATTTTTGTATTGCTTTGTCTTTTTAAGACAAGGTCTCACTACGTAGTTCAGGCTGGCCTTGAGCTCACTTTGTAGCCCAGGCTGGTCTCGAACTTGAAACGATCCTCCTGCCTCAGCCTTCCAAGTGCTTGGATTACAGGCATGCGCCACCACTCCTGGCCTGATACAATTTTAGAAATGAACATTGTATTCAAATGCTTCCTGAATGAATTAATACTAACAACAAAATAATACAAAACAAAATCCTTTCCTAATACTGGATACAACCATCAAAGGACTGATGAATTTAAAGAAGAAATTGTGGAAACTGACATCAATGTGGTACTGCAGCTGGCTTGCAAAAAAGTGTGATGATCTGTCCGTGGATTTTTCTTTTAAAGTACATTGCAGAACATCAGATTAGTAGGTCAAAGGAGCCACAGTGACAGTATTTGTAGACCAACTCTAAGCAAACAGTACAAAACAATGTCCTTTTTCTTTTATAAGAGATGATTGTTAAACATTTATCTGCACAACACTAGACCACACCATGGTCACAGTCTTCTGCTCAAACACAACCACATAAACAAAAAGTTTAATTAATAACATTGCTTTAAAATATACAAAGAAAAAAATTAAATAGTGAGCATGAATTCAATACAATAAATAGGCTAATTTAATACAAATGCAGAATCTTTTAAAAAGCAAATTTTAAAACTGAAGACATAAACTACATCAATAAAGGTGCAATGCATCACAAAATGGGAGTCGCTGTGATACTGTGGACATGTCTTTAGTCTAAAACACACTCCACTATTTACCTTATTCTAAAGTGTAATTAAAAACTAGAGAAGAGCTAAATTTTATAATGCTCATCAAATTATGAAAGTTAAATGAGAATGTATTTTTAGGTTTATAAAATACAGAAACTTGAAGTTTTCAAAGATTAAAAAAAAATCTACTCACACATAAATGAGATCTCATTTTAGTCCAACAATAAAATATTTACTCCCAAGAGCAAAACTGTAACTAGCTTAATTTTTCTATGCCTGTGGATCGATTTCAAGGATTATATGACAGAATATAAAAAAAGCAGTGAGCAAGCACCTGATACACGGGAAGGCCTTGCAAACCACACTCTACATCACCCCTATTATTACATTAAAATAATTAAAGCAATGTTAAGAAATTTGTAATTTCAACTGGAATTTCAGTTTTTCTCATCAAGCAAACAAACAAACAAAAACCCTTAGTGCAGAAAGTAGAATGTTTAACCCACAAAGAAATACTTTACAGGAAACATACAAATTTAAATTTCTCAAAGTGCGATCTGAAAATCTTTTGAGCATTCACAAGATCCTCTAAAGAGCTATACAAGATCAAACTAGTTTCATAATATGCAGATGTCATATGCATTTTGCACACTTCGGATTTCCCAAAGTACACAGTATGTTCTAGTGTCTTTGCTATAGGATATAAAAAATAAAATGGGGATGAAAAAGCAGTATGGCAACTTCACTGTTTCTATTAAGGCAGACATTAAAAGGATAAGCAAAATGTAGAATGATGTTCCTCTTTTTCATAGTTTTGGAAAAGTTACTTTACATAAAAAATGTTATCTACAATAAGAAGCAAAGGGATTACTGTTATACTTTAAATGAAAAAAATGTACTTTAAAATTATCTCATTTTAATAAATTCTGAAAGATATAAACTTCATAAATAAAAGCTATTTGGGGATCTTAAGTAATTTTTAAGAGTTATAGTTCTAAGACCAAAATGTTCCAGAACTGCTGTTATAGAGTAAAGCAGCAGCCAGGTTATCCTCTTAATTTTACCAACTTACAGGCTCTGTACCAAAGAGGGTGTGTGCTAAGAGCGAGATACCACACAGGAAAAACTAGTAAGCATTTTCAAATTTCTTCTTTAAGGAAGAAAGTAGTAACCTAATCTCTAATTTCACAAAAATGGAGAATAAACATTTTCTGTTTCAAAAAACCAAAACAATAGGCCTTTAGACAAAGTTCTTACCATCCTAAGAGACAAATCTCTTTCTGGGACAAAGATGTTAACATAAAAGATCAGAATCAACCAGTAAGTCAGGAGATTTAAGGTCTTCAGCCTTGTCACATTCCAGGATTATTTTTTAAGTATTCAACACAATTCTGAAGGTCGATATAAAGCTAGAAGCAAATCTGTATGTAGAAGTTGACTTTCTTAAACAATAAAGATCATAAGAAAATCTACTTTAGGGGGCTGGGGATTTAGCTCAGCAGCATAAGCGCCTGCCTGGCAAATGTGAGGTTGTGAGCTCGATCCCTAGTACTAAAAATAAATAAATAAATAAAACAAACAAAAAAATCTTATTTAAAGCTGGTTCTCTTCTAAATCTAAACACTTGATTTTTTTTAAATAGAAATAAGCCAATAAAAGTTTCCATTTAGTTACAAACTTCAAGATTTATCCAGGAAAAAAACAGTCTTTAAAATTATTTTGATAGCATCTGTTTAATTTGCTTCTTAGATGGAAAACCTGGTAGGCTATTTGGGTAATGACCTACAATTATAACTTTTGTACATATGAATTTATTTGGCCTTGATACAACTTAAAACAAGTTCACAGACATTTCTTAAGTTTTCCTTCCATGGAAAATGGGTTGAGGGAGACCTCACCCTAAAGTAGAAACATTTTAAGACTACATGAATGCACACATGGACTTGTGCAACAACTGTTTAATTCTAAGAGTCATATTGCTCAGGAAAGGGTCACGCTGCTTATGAGAACAGTTCAGATAAGCCATACTTTCAGTCAGATGTGCACTGGATCTCAAGTCCAAAATAGCATTTTTAAAACACTATGACAACTCATGTATTCGTCATTGCAAAAGGCATTCAACATGAACAACTATTTGAGGAAACTGATATTCATCTCTTTTAATGCCAATGCTTTTCAAGATTTTGAATCATTTTAAGATAAAACTTTTCATATAGGCATTACATATTTGTATATTCAATTTCACCCTTTCTTGGAGGCACAGAGATGTAGTAACAGACCATTGTCAGAAGATGATGTAATACAATGATGTCCTTTAAGCTGGGCTGGCTGTCCCTGTACTAAAAGTGATTGTGGATGGAGTATGCTCTTTATAGTCTTTTCAGTCTCCTTTCCAAGTCATCGGTTTTCCACTATTAATACGCTATGGGGCTAAGAAAATCAATAATCAAAATTATTTAAATTTCACATAAAAACAAATGTGTGTGCTCCAACATACAGACTTCATGACACATGGACTGCTCAGAGGCATTTTTTTAAAAAAATTCCAAATTTCCTAGTTGTGTTCTGTTTTCATAAGATTGCCAGATTATCTCTGGATAAATGAGGCTTTACTATATATAAATAATCAAGTTAACTTGAATATTAACAAAAAGATATAACTAAACTTAGTATCGCTGCCTTTTTTAAACAAAGTATTCCACAAATTTAAGGTAACACTGGGTTCCAGTTTTTCCCCCAAAAGACAAACGTAAACAAATGTCTTACAGATAATACCAGTTTGTCCAGAAAGGGGGGACAGGGAGAGGAAAAAAAAACAAAAAAAAACAGGTGCAATCATGTCACAGTTAATGCTTGTCTGCTTCCAATACATTCAATGACAAAATTTAAAAATCAATAGTTAAAATAGGCCTTATGCAGTCTGACAATTCAAGATCTTTTTAAAAATTTGTAAATACACATACATGCAAATTCTTCATATATACAAATTTCACAAAATTAACAAGTTGCAAAGAAATTAGAAGTATTATGGCAAATCTGACAAGCTACATTTAAATGCTTTTACCACTGACATACTCCTAAATATAGCAGTTCTAGTAGTTTTAATAAATTTTCTACATGGCCTTTTTATAAAAAGTTAGTCACTAGAAGTCTTTAAGAATTCAAGATGTTCTCAATTCACTACTCATATTTAAGGCCACTTTGGTAAAGGCATTGCAGCAAGAACACAAAACAATAGCATATTTTCTAATATTTATTTTTTTCCACCTGCAAACTGTAGCAAAACATGATCAGCTTTATTATGCAGACAGGTATCCCTCTACATTTTAAAAGAATTTAGGCATGTATAAATAGAAGAGCTCTTTAGAAAGGAAAAAATTCAAGAACGAATAAAACCTTCCAATTTTGCCTTTGTAACTTTCCAGTAGTAATGGTTAAAATGATTTTAGTTCATTCATTTCAAGATATATGACAGCACCTTAAAAGTGGCTGATCTATCTCCCCAGTAACATTTTTCACATAACAATGTGTTAAAGTTACAAATACTGATATGCACAAATAACTAATTTCTAAGAAAAATATGTACAGTACTGCAGCATAATGAATGTGGTATCTGCAATAACTTAATATTAGCCAATTTTTAATATACACGATACCGCTTTCTCTGCCAATTCACCAGTTGAAAGTTGTTACCAGAGCCCTCTGTTTTGCACTTATTACCTGGTGTTTAATACACAATGCAGGCTTTTTAAAGACTTCTCTTGTGTTTAAAGCTAAGATCAGTGAAACAAGACAACAGTGCAAGCGGCGGAGCGATGTAATGTGACCACATAAAAGTTCGTTCCCGTGAAGTGTCTGTATAAGGCTATAAGAAAGGATTGGTTGATGAGCTTCCTGTTGGAAATTGTCCCGTTGGTGCACCAGTCTACAGAAAAATAGAAGACAAAATAAACAAATAAAAGTGGTGTACCTGCAAAATTAGAAAACTTTAAACTGCACTTAATCTGATTTAAACTGCACTTAAGAATTATTTTATTAGTACTGACAACATTCATCACTGTTAATAGAAGCAGAAACTCCATGTGTCAGGGACTATGCTCTCGTCAGCCATAATCTCACATAACTGTTCTAATACCTTCTAGGGACTCGGCCTTTGAAAGAACAACTTGTGATTCTTAGGAGCCCATAAAGGACTCTAAGACGCCTTTTCATACTGATTCACTAATCCATGGTCTCTACTAGAATGGTATTTTAAGAAAAAGTATGTGTTTTTTATTACAAAATAGCTTATTTACTGTCAGTGTGTTGATCTGCAACTAATTACCTGTAAAGCTCAGATAAGGATGTCTCAATCTGTATAATCTTCATGTGTTTTACCAAAACACCAAATAGCAGGCCTAGTTACATCCTTTCTTCTCCAATTGGAAAATGAGATGTGAAAACTTATAACATGCTTAAAACTGAATCTCACTTACCATAAAAGGATTACTAGATACTCCAGCAGCTGCAACTTGACCAAAAGGGGTCACCACTGGCTTTGTTTGTCCAAATGCTGCAAAACCTGCACCTTGTTAAAACAAACACCAATTATAACCTCTATCTTCAAGACATAACCAGTGCTTATAGTCTCTACATTTCTGAGAAATTCTAGCCAGAGCAGCAAGAATAAACTACTGAGGTAAAGTTGTTAGGTCTCATGCTCTTTGAGATGTCAGTGATAAGCTTCTGAGGTTATGTTTTAAAACAGCTTCACAGAGATCTGCTGAGATGTCAATGCCAACTTGCCCCAGCTGTGTAAATTACAGCCATTCAAAGGATTTAATAAACTGATGGGTTCGTGATTATTTGTGAGGGGTTGCGTGGATAACGCAACGGTTTCAATGAGAACGTCACAAAATTTCCTGGCATTATTTTATCATTTATGGTTCTACTACTCTGGACCGTATTTCCAAATTTTTATCTAACCACTTATATAAAAAAGAAAACATATATTTGTAATTCCAGAAAAATCTTCAAATCCATGGATTTCAAATTCAGCAAATGAGAAATGGGTTAAAAAAAATGGTGGAGTAAAATCTTCACACCTCTTCTAAAAACAAGAAATTCTCAACTAAAGTGTAATCTATTTTTAAGACACATATAAACAAATCCTTATACAAAAAAGCACACAGGAAACATTTTTATGACAGAAAACAAAATAAAACAAATACTCTAGGGGTCTATAAAGTTTCCTTTCCAAACCAAGGAGGAAAGCAGAGCATGTATAATGAATTAGTGAGAAAGACACTGGTGATTCTGAAAAACGTAAGAATAACTTTTCTGAGACCAACGGCTCCAAGTTTTGTGTAGTAAACACCCAGAACACAACTCCATAAAGGTATTCTCAGATAACTCATTGTCGCAAACACTTAACATTATGGTACGTAACGGACACTGAAAGCGGTCCTGCAGCTAGACAAATATTAGACTTTACCATTTGGCTGTTGAGAAAAAGCTGTCTGTTGAGGGAAAGCTGCTTGGGCCGGGAAGGCAGGCTGCTGGAAACTGCCACTAAAGCTGGTGGGAAGACTATAGGGAGCAGGGGTCCCAAACCCCGCAGGCATGCTCATGGATGCTGTGCCAAAGGTTGCCGCTAAAGAAGAAAGAAAGGCACAATAGTCACACTCAAAATGGTGGTATGTTTCTAATACTTAACACTGTAGATTAAGTATCACTTACCTTGAAAAATGTTAAGATGTACATTAAGGGCATGTGAAATCCCAAAATTTCACTGAAGTTAGTAATGAGTTTAAGCATTACAAACCTCTCCATAACCTAAATTTTGTTGTTCTGAAACCCAATGACCAAAACAAAATTACTAAAACTGTCATTGGAAAGCCCAAGAAAATTTCTCAAAGTAATTATAGAAAGTCTGAACAGTAGTTGCTTTTGAAAGCCTCTCATAATGTAATTCATATGTAAACAAGAATATATTTTTGTTTTTAGGTTTTGCTATACTTTTTTTATTTTCTAAAATGTTTGCCCTAATGTAATATGAGCATTCCTGGGAAAAAAATTTTAAACTCTGCAAAACAGATCACTAAAAAATAAAAGGATTTATGGAACACAGTCAGAGGCAGACCGCTCAAAACTATGCAGTTTAGTAACTAGAGTCAAAAACTAAAGCCAAAACAACCCCAATTACTCATTTATAAGCCAATTCCAATTATAGAAACACATGTAGTAGCAAAACACTGTGTTACCACTGACAAATATTTAATATAGCACCTTCCAGCTATATGTTCTAGGAAAGGACTCAGTGAAATAAGGTTGCTTTAAACATACCTCTAGTAATTACATAATGCAATGGTGTTAGCATGTTATAAAAAAAAAATCATTCACAGAATTTCCTGATGTTAAAAAGTTTATCAGCTCAATCACCGATTTGTGATACAAAAAGTTCATACTAAAAATGTTCCATAAAATCACATTTCGATTTCTACAAAACTGAAAAACAAGTTACAGACATTGCCCAAAGTAATGCTCACAGTCCTAATGTCACCACAATGCAATTTTACTCACTCTAACTGGACTATCAAACTTTTAAAAATTATTTGTCCATCACTGACAAGAATAAAGGAAAGACAGGCTACTGGGAAGCAAGTCAAAGAATAATAAGCACACTGCAAGGGAAACGGGAGGGTTTCATAACAGACATTAATGCACTGACATAACTGACAAATCACTGTTTAAAAAAAGCACTAAAAAGCAAAACTTGGGTACACTTAAGCAAAATCAAACTCCATGGAATAATGCAGTAAAATGGTTTGGTGTATCACTTGAAGTACTATGAATTCAAACTGAAGGAAAAGAATCAAAACAGCTATTAACATCGTATTGTGACCATGGAGGTAAGCAATAATGCTTTTTTGCATTAAAACAGAATTACTACCAAGATTTTCATGTAACCGAATACGATGTAATCTTGATGCCACACATCCATGCCCACTCCATTTTAAAACATGGGAAAACTTAATTAAACATGCAAGGATCCAGAAACGTAGCAGAAGCTTCCACAAGCAAGTAGACAAATTGCTACACAAATCTAGATGTTAGTTGTGGCCACCTACCAAAATGAGCGTGAGGAAACACTTGAGAATGCATTGCTCCAGAAAGGCCTTATGGAAAGCCATAAAGAGACCAATGTCAATTAAGTCATGGACAACTATTATTAAAATAAAAGTAAATGTTTCATTAAAGAATTTTAAAATTTAGAATGTACTGCTGCTAGCTGGGTAGCATAAAAATATATTATAAAAACACATTCACAAAATGAGACTTTTTATTTCAACTATATTCATGACATTATTTCTCCTGCTTAAAAATGGAGTTTAAAATACCAAATAAAGAACACTGATAAAATCCATTTTTTAAAAACAAGCACTTTTGCAGGCATGATGAGCTACCTCCAAAATATCATTTGATATCCACAAATTCAGGTCTTAGAGACAGCACCTGAACATTGCCAGATAGTTTTATTTGCCACTTGGTAACTAAAAATACTCAGCTTGTAATATAAGGGTGAAAGAGGAGGGAAAAAAACACTGTAACTGGAATACATCTTACCTGGCATGTTTAAGGACAGAACTTACATGTAAGTATACACAATTAGTAGCAGACAAGTACTACTGGTAAGTACTTGAACTTTCAGTTTAACAATGTGGAGTGGGTGGCTTCTAAAATATATTTCTATGTATTTTCAATTAGAGCACTTTTAAGACAAACATAAATCTGAGAAAACAGTGATGAAGAGATGAGGTGCTTCTGAGTCTTGGCTCACTCATATTCTAGCTGCGTGATGCTACTTAACAGCTATAAGCCTGAGTTCCCTCACTTGCTAAGAGAAGGAAGGAGGGCTGGGAGGACAGGGAGAGTAAGACCTCACACTTCACCAAAGCTGCCATGAGGATGAAATGCATAACAGCAAATTAAGTAAACAGTAAGTATTTAAAACAATTTTTCTTGCTAATTTATAAAGACTGTTTTATACTGTACTCTGAATTCAACAAAAAAGCTAACGGTTCTGTGATAAACAAGTTTGGTCATTTTACATGTGTCTCCTCTCACAGCACTTTAAAGGCTTTGCAAAGTCCTACATTTATGATACTAGTTAATTGTGGTTATCCCAGCATTTCCCATATGTATTTAGGCACAGATCCTTCTCCACAGAATAGGTACAGGAACATCTCAAGCAACAGTAATTGTTAGCCAATATTATCCACTATATTAATTTTGGTACAAAAATGCCACCCCTACCCCTTCCAAAACTTTTAGGCCAAAAGTTCTGGAGTCCCAAACTGGAGAATCCAATTTGTCCATT
Organism: Cuniculus paca; assembly: GCA_004365215.1. Lineage (NCBI taxonomy): Eukaryota > Metazoa > Chordata > Mammalia > Rodentia > Cuniculidae > Cuniculus > Cuniculus paca. The sequence goes on along the minus strand of RJWT010019950.1, from coordinate 2,129 downwards.
AAAAGTACAGAATTCAAAGTTTCTTATATAACCAGAGTCGTACAACTATTACCACAACCTAATTTTAGGCTACCTTCATCCCTTCTTAAAGAATTCCATACCTGCCAGCTGTTTGTCCCCAAAGTGCCCACTACTACTACCAACCTCTGGCAACCACTAATCAATTTTGTCTCTATAGACTTTTGCCTATTCTTGACACTGCATACAAATAGAACCATAAATACGGAGCCTTTTGCAATCAGCTTGTTTTACTTAAAATAAGGTTTTTCAAGGTTCTTCCATAATGGACAGCACATGTAAGAACCTCATTACTTTTTAATCAAAAAATATTCCACTGTATGCCCACTCAACATCTTGTTTCATCACCTGGTGATATATGGGGTTGCTTCCGCTTTTGGCTACTATCAATCACAAAGCCATGAACACCTGTGTGTGAGTTTTTGTGCATATTTGTTTCCATTCCTCTTGGGTATATTTCTAACACTGGAAATGATAGGTAACTTTGTTAACCCTTTCAAGGAATAGTTAATGTTTTTCAAAAACATTTTACCACTTTACATTCCCATTAGCAATATGTGAAGTTTCTATTCACCCTATTTCCTCATTAATGTTTAATTACTATCTGTATACTACAGTCAACCTAACAGGTAATAAAGTGACATTACACAGTGGTTTTGATTTACACTCCCTTACTGACTGATGATATACCTCTTTTGTCATGCTCAATGATCATTTCTACACCTTCTTGGAGAACCACCCATTCAAATCTTTTGCTTATTTTTTAATTTGCATAGTAATTTTATTACAGAGTTCTAAGGAATTGTTTGAATCTTCTGAATGTGCCTTATTTTCCTCAATATAAAAATATGGCCTATATGGTCTAATATAATTTTCTTCTTAGGTTTTTCCCTTTTTTCTCAACTGTCATTCTTTTTTCTTTTTTGCATGAATCTTCATTTCCAGAGTCCACTAAGATGGGGAAGTAGGCATACTGAATATTTAGATATAAACAAGAAATAATATATAATGCTGATATGTTTATGTTTCATGAATACAAAATCAAGCTGCAATGGAAAACAGCATTAGTTCAGAAGCATCCTGGATATTAATAACAGGTTAGCTATTACTTAACTTTGAACTCTAAGCAAATTCATTACCATCTTTGCAAATGAGTTTTTATCTACTAGATAAAAAATAAGATGCAGCATCTAGGTATTACTTATGCAATCTTTTAGCTCTAAAATTCTGTAAGTTAATTCCTTGATTTCCTGCAAAAAAAAGTCATTTGCTCTAAAGTCATTTGCTCACTTTTTAAAATAAGAGTGAAAAAAGGTCATTCATTCATTGGTGAAAGGAAAACAATCTGGAAGAGAAATTTCCCAATTACTGAAAAATAACTTTATTAATCAGATTCAATGAGGGCCGGAGATTTAGCTCAGTTGCTTAAGCGCCTGCCTGGCAAGCACAAGGTCGTGAGTTTGATCCCTGGTGCCACAAATCAGATTCAATGACTGGAAAAATAAAGCTGAGTATCATAGAATTCTAAACTTAAAAAAAGTCTGCAGCTGTATACATTACTCTCCTAAACGGAGTTCGTATATGTTAAAAGAAATTTAAATCCCCAACATTTTGTAAATTAAAAAAAAAATTTTTAAATGTGTATTTTAAGAATGAAATGTACCAATAGAAATTTTCAAATTTCACACTGAATTATGATGCAAGGTCTTCTTACCAAAGCTACATCAAAAGGTAGTAAAACAGCATTAACTCATTTAAAGATAACAAGAAATAATTCCCAAAGAATATTCATTTTTCTAGTATAAAGCACTGGAAATTCTTAACCATTTATCAAAGTACTGTTTATCTATCAGCTTCAACAGAAACATATGCAACTAACATTTGTTTTAGTCAATTCAATAATAACCTAATAAAGATCAATGTGATAAATTTAAACTGACTTATAATGTTAAAAAGTTTATCCACAAATAAATGTGTGGGCACAGATTTACCTTTCCAATACAACTGCTAATATTAAAATTAATTTATATCATCTGTACATTTTATAATTTTATATTCTATGTAGAACCTTAACTTATAAACCTTTCATACTGTAAATAAAATAAGCAAAA
>RJWT010019949.1:0-18179 GCA_004365215.1 Cuniculus paca | reverse complement strand
TGTTTTGATTGATTTTACTCTATTCTGTGTGGTTTGATTGTAATATGTCTGAAGGTGTAGGCAACTATTCTGAAGATAACAAATATTATGGTAGCCAATGCTGTTTTGCTAATATCTTGAAATTCTGTATTGCTTACATTGTTCTGCTTTGTTTGTTTTGTTTTATTATGTTTTGTTTTGTTTCTACTGTTTTAGTTTGCTGTATTTTGTTTGATTTTACTTATCCCTGATGGTATGGGCAGGTATATTGCAGATAACAAGAGGCATTATGGTAGCCTTATCGATTGCTTTTTACCCTGTTTAAAAGTCATGTACCATGTTCATTGCTTTGTTTTGATTGACTTTACTCTGTTTTGTTTGGTTGTATTCTTTTCAAAAATAAAAAAAACTCTAAAACAAAAACAAAAACAAAAACAAGTAAACTTGCTATACTCTGAACCACTTTGCAGAACCTCTACATGCCTCCCATCCCAGAGGACGCCACGCCAACTACTTGCAGCCCTTATGAAAGGAAGCAGCTTCTTCTTGGTCAATAGTCATATGTTAGAGCCAGAAACATGGTTGGTTTATCTCCTGATCCCCAGTCTCATACTCAGATGTGGCCTCATTTAAAGTCCTTGCCCTGTGAAGCTGTATCAAGCTCTAGCTTTACCCATCACTCTCCACTGATGGGCTCTAGTCACCTTGGCTCCATTCTCTTGATGCGGGCACCTATCTCTTGGTTTTCCTTTCTACTGCCACCCTGCCATCATCTACAGTGGCTTTACTAGCCACATGGGTGACACATCTACAGACTGGTTTTTCAGTCCTTTGACTGAATTATCTGCTCATGCATTTCCACTTTAGCCATCCAATACCATTATATCATGGCTCTTACCATAACATAGATCTGCTAAACCTCTAGAATCTTAATCTTTGGAAATGAACCCTGGTATCATTGATGACACAAAGACAAACCAGTTACATTCCTCATTTAATGACCTACCTGTTTAATGACCGTTAGGACTTATGACCAAAGGTGCACTGTTCAGACTTAAAACCTGTCTTTTTTCTTCTTTGTGTAGTTCTGGACATCTTGTTTATAGAGCCTCAGTGTCTTTTTTTTGTACAGTATATCTTGTTTATACAGTACTGTAATTTTTGCTGATTGCCCTGTAGTTTTATGTTCTGTCATATGATACTGCATGTAAGAGTTATGCAAATAAAAGCAAAGTCATCAAGTTGGAGTTTCCTTTAACTATCTCTTTGTTCTGAATATTGTAATGTACATACTATATGCAGTTCCTCATTTAGTGACCATTTCAGTGAGCAACCTAGTCACAGGACTCGAAATTGGTCATTAAATGAGGACATCTGTATTGGCATTTAGTAAAAACCAATTAACAGCAAGAATTATGTTATCCTGTCAATAGCAACAAAATTAGCAATAATAGACAGAGTCAAAAACAAGTTGGATGTTGACATACCATAAGAAAAGCTATCACCGTAACACCCTTAATACTAGAAAAGACATCGGTAATTATAATACAGACTCAAAGACAAACCAAATATTGACTGATAATAAATATGTACTAAATACAACTATAGCACCGTTAACAGAAAATAATCGAACAACAATAGCGTAGTCAACTAAAATCTAAATGTTAATAAAGCTTAATACTAGTAAAGCTATACTGGTAAAGATGGAGGGGAGTGGGAAGGAAGAATGAAAGAGTAAAATTTTTTTTTGTTTTTTTTGGTCTTTTTGAGACGTGGTTTCACTATGCAGTTCAGACTGGCCTTGAACTCACTTCGTAGTCTAGACCAGTTTCGAGCTTTTAGCAATCCTCCTGCCTCAGCTTCCTGAGTGCTGGAATTACAGGTTTGTGCCACCACGCTTGGTCAGAAAGAAGTAAAATTTGGAAAATAAAGAAAAGGAAGATGAGATGGAGGAGAGAAAAGTAAGATAAAGAATTCTAGTAAGGAGTAAAAGAAAATATAATTTGATAAAAGCAATAGAAAAGAACAAATGAGAAAAAGAAAAAAGACAAAAAGAAGAAAATAAAAGGAAAGGAAAAAAATCTCGAAAATATCTGAAATCAATTGGGGGGGAAGAGTCCTCTTCTTTTCCCAATTTCTCTGGTTTTTTTTTTTTTTTTTGTGGTACTGGTGATTGACCTCTCGACCTCACACTTACCAGGTAAGTGCTTGAACCGCTAGGCCAAGTCCCCAGCCCCTCTGTGTATTTGAATGAGTGGTTTCTTTCCAGGGTCTACAGTATTGGAATCCACCAGGGGAGGGACAGTGAGTCACTACCTAGACATAATTTTATGTGTGAATGTTGAATCCTGTCCCACCTTTCCTGCTGGTGTGATCGTGAATGGTTTCCCTGTAGGGCTATCTATCGAAAGATGAATGAGTAAAGAAAATGTGGTACACATGTACAATGGAGTACTATTCAGCCATAAAAGAAATAAGACCAAGTCATTTGTGAAAACATGATGAACTTGGAGAATGTTATGTGGAGTGAAATGAGCCAGGCACAAATACAAAAGTACTACATGATCTCACTTCACATGGAATCTAAACATGCTGATCTTGTAGAAGTAGGAGTGGAATGGTGGTTGTTATGGTTTCTACATAGATGGCCCCCCCCAAGCCTCATGCAGTCATGGAAGTGGCTGAATCTAGCATTTGTGATTGACTCCTTGTCTAGTGCTGGGATTGGCAGTATGAGTTCTGCACCCGCCCAGGGGTGGAGCCAGCATACAATGTAAGATTGAAATGGGGGCGTATTTTTTCTCTTTGGCGAGGTTCGCTCTTGCTGCTTGCACCTGCCATAAACGGCTGCCCCTCTGCAACGCCACCCTGCCTTGGAACCAGCTGAATATAAGACTGAAACCCCCAAAACTGTAAGGAATAAACCTCTCCTTCCTTCACTTTGGGTGTCAGGTATTTTGTCTCAACAACAGGAAAAAACTAACCAAGACAATTCTTTCCACAATTCTAGTGGCAGAATTCATTCCATGATTCTGTACCACTGTACCAGGGAGTGGTATAGGTGAATCAAATGGTAGCACTATTTTTAGTTTTTGAGAAACCTTCATACTGATTTTCATAGAGCTATACTAATTTACATTCCCACCAGCAGTGTAGAAGGGTCCCTCTCTCCCCCATTCTCACTAGCATTGTGGTTTTTGTATTCTTGATAATAGCCATTCTTATTGGGGTGAGATAAAATCTCAGTGTAGTTTTGATTTTCATTTCTCTAGTAGTTTTTTTTTTCATGTATTTTTTGGCCATTTGTATTTCTTGTTCTGGGAGATGTCTGTTCAATCATTTGCTCATTTATTGTTGGGGCTATTTGGCTTTTTGGTGGTTTTCCAAGTTTTTTATATATTGTAGCTATTAATCCTCTGTCAGAAGAGTAGCTGGTAAAGATTTTCTCCCTTCTATAGGCTGTCTCTTCACTCTGTTAGCTGTTTCCTTGTAGAAACTTTGTTGATTCTTGCTACTATTCCCTGTGCTATTGGAGTCCTTAGGAAGTCTTTGCTGTGCCCATGCCTGTAGCTTCAACGGTTTTCCCTTTTTTTTTTTTTTTTTTTTGGTACTGGGGATTGAACTCATGACCTTGCACTTGCCAGGCAGGCGCTTATGCCGCTGAGCTAAATCCCCGGCCCCCTGTGTTTTGTTTTAGCAGGTCTAAAATTTCAGGTCTTCTATCTATTTCAGGTTTTAGGTCTTTAATCTATTTTGAATTGATTTTTGTAAGGGTGAGAGATAGGAATTTAATTTCAATCTTCTACAAGTTAATACTCAATTTCCCCAGCATCATTTGTTAGAGGTTTTCCTTACTCCTACACACATTTTTGGCTTCTTTGTCCAGAATCAGACGGCTGTAGTTGTGTGGCTTTGTTTCTGTGCCCTCTGTTCTATTCCAGTGGCTGATATGTCTATTTTTGTGCCAGTACCATGCTTTTTGTTGTTGTTGTTACTATGGCTTTGTAGTATGATTTGAAATTGAGTATTGTGATGCCTCTAGTCCTGCTCCTTTGGCTTAGGATTGCTTTGGCTTTTCTGGATATTTTGTGTTTCCAAATGAATTTTGGAATCAATTTTTCTAGTTCTGGTGAAGAATGTCATTGATATTTTGAAGAGGATTGCATTGACTCTGTAGGTCACCTTTAGTAATATGACCATTTTGACAATATTAATTCTGTCAATCCATGAACCTGGTAGGTCTTTTCACCTTCTGGTGTCTTCAACTTTGTTTGTTAGCATTCTGAAATTTTCGCTGTATAGGTCTTTCTCCTTGGTTAGATTGATCCCTAGGTAGTTTATTTTATTTAAAGCTATTTTGAAGGAATAGTTTTTTTTTATTTCTTTCTCAGTTAATTCATTATTGGTGTATAGTATAGCTATTGATTTTTTAATTAATGATTTTATATCCTGCTACATTGCCAAATTTATTTATCAGTTCTAAAAGCCTTTTGATAGCATCTTTAGGATCTTGTAAGTATGGGATCATATTACCTGCAAAGAAGGATCATTTAACTTCTTTCCATATTTGTATCTCTTTCATTTTTTCTCTTACCTAATTGCTCTGGGTAAAATTTCAAGAACTATATTGAGTAACAACGGTGAGAGTGGGTATCTGTGATGGCTTGTGTCTAGATGTCTCCCCAAAGCCTCAGGTAATAGGTGAAGCTTTTCAGAGGTGACTGGATTTAGAGTGTGTGATGCTAGGATTAAGGCTGCCCACCCCTGTGTGTGAGTGCTACCTGCCCTCAGGGTAGATAGCCCGGATTGACTATAAGGGACAGAAATAGGGCTGTTGTTGTTGCTGCAAACTGCTTGGTTTGCTACTTCGCTGCTTTGTTGCCTGCTGCCTGCTGTGAACTGTTTCTCCTCTGTGAGGCCCCTTTGGCATGACGCCCTGCCCTGGAGCCAGTCAACTATAAACTGAAACCTCTACAAACTGTGAGTCAAAATAAAACTTTCCTCCTCTAACCTGGCTGTTGGGTATTTTGTCTCAGCAAGGAGGAATTACTTCATCCTGACTTCACTCCTAATTTGAGAGGATGAACTTTAAAGTTTTTCTCTATTCAGAATGATGTTGGATGAGGATTTGTCACATTTGGCCTTTACTGTATTGAAGAATGATCCTTCGATACCTAGTTTCTTTAGGATTTTTATCATGAAGGATGCTGAATTTTGCCAAAGGTTTTCTTTTTTTTTTCCTTCATCAGTTGAGGATCATGTAATTTTTATCCTGAATTCTATTTTTATGTCGTGTATTGCATTTACTGAGTTGCATATGCTGAACCATCCTTGCATCCCTGGGACAAAACCAACTTGAACACGAATGCTCTTTTTAATGTGCTGTTGAATTCAGTTGATGAGCATTTTAGTAAGGACTTTTGCATCTATGTTTATAAAGGATATTGGTCTATAGTTTTCTTTTTTGCTGTCCTTGTTTAGTTTTGGTGTCAGGGTAATTTTGAGTTTATAGAATGAGTTTGGAAAAAAGAGAGAAGGCCTAGGTCAATACAGTTAAAGGTGAAAGTAGGAACGTTACAACACACATCACTGAAGTTCAGAGGATTATTAGGGACTACTTTGAAAACCTATATTCTTTTTTTTTTTTTTTTTTTTTTTTTGAGACAGGGTCTCACTATGTAGTTCAGGCTGCCCTTGTAGCCCAGGCTGGCCTCAAATCCATGGCGATCTTCCTTCCTCAGCCTTTTGAGGGCTGGGATTACAGGTATGTGCCATCATGCCTAGGAAAAGCCTATATTCTAATAAACTGGAGAATTTAGAAGAAATAGATAGATTTCTGGACACTATCTACCAAACCTGAATCAGGGGAATGTAAAAAAACCTAAACAGATCAATGATAAGCAATGTGACTGAAGCAGTAATAAGTCTTCCAGCAAAGAAAAGCCCGGGACCAGATAAGTTCATGACTGAATTTTATCAAACTTGTATTTTTTTTCGTATAAAAGACAGCATCCACATGGTTGATTTCTCACTGTTCTGACAAAGAAACATTATTCTAGAACATATTGTACACACAGATAAAAAGAAACATAAAATGTTTTAAATGATGCACAACAAAATCCAGCGGTATAAAAGAATGCGTGTGAACTCTCGCTCACTGCACAGACTAAATTTAATCACTTGTTTAAATAGTAATAAAAGTGAGCCCGAGGCCAGCCTGAACAGCATAATGAGACCTTGTCTCAAAAAGACAAAAAAAAAACCACAATTTTTTATGGGTTTTGTTGTGTAGTTCAGGCTGACTTTGAACTCACTTTGTAGCCGAGGCTGGCCTTGAACTCACAGCAATCCTTCTGCCTCAGCCTCCTGAGTGCTGGGATTACAGGCGTGCACCACCATGCCCAAATTTTTTATGGTCTTGTTCAGACCACAAAAGAGGGCAATTATTACCACATATGTGATTTTTATATTAGGCAGTTTTCTTCGATGACCAAACTTGTATTTTTAATTAATTAGTTATTTTTATTTCTGAGACAAGGTCTTTTAATGTAGCTCAGGCTGGCCTTGAACTCATTACCTGCTTGCCTTAACCTCCTGAGCACTGTGATGATTATAGGCTTGTGCCACTACACCTAGCTTAAACCGCACACTTTAAATGGGTGAATTGCATGATATGGGAACTGTATCTCTGAAAAGCTATTTTGTAAAAGAAAATTTTTAAAAAGTAGGACCCCTCTGCTTTAATCCTTACAAAATAAGTGACCTGATGTTATACAGTTTTTCTCTTACTGTTCCATTTCCTTGCTCCCAATTTACAATGCCCACTGTTCTGTCATTGACCAGAAGGAGCTTTTAAAAAAATTCTTATACAACTCTATTCATGAATCTTGAATAAAAACAAATTAGATCTATAAGTAAATTAGTTTGGTAATTTTTTCTTTTGACAAAACTTCCTCAGTTTTTCTTTGTATAGTTCATTGTATAGCTATATTAATTACACCCCAAATTAGTTTTTTTTTTTGAGACAAGGTCTCACTTTGTAGTGCAGGCTGGCCTTAAACTCACAGTGATCCTCCTGCCTCAGCCTCCTGAGTGCTGGAATTATGGGTGTAATCCCATGCCTGGCCCTCCAAAATAATTTTATCCATTTCTTATTACTGGCTGTTGAGATGATTTCAATTTTTCCTTCACTACTATGGACATTCTTGTACATTTTTCTTGTGTATAAGTCCATGAGTCTCTTTAAAGAACTGCTAAGCAGGCAGGCTATGCAAATGTTCAAGCTTTCAAATGATTTCCAAAATGCTGGTACTTGTTCATATCCCAACCAGTTGAGTGTGGAATTTCCTATCTATCCGGAGCCTTACCAACCCTTAGTGATGTCGGCCTTCTTCATCTTTACCAACTTAGTGGGTGTAAAGTTGTCTCTTGTGTTGTCTTCATTTATATTTTCCTGATTATTGATGAAGTTGATCCTCTCCATTTGTTGACTGACTTTTCACTCCTGAGAAATGCTTGTTTATATCTTTTACTCAGGTTTTCATCTGTGCTGTTGGTGGTGCAGTTGTCAATGACTTTTCTCAGTTGGGACTTGTCTTTTCATTTTCCTTATTTTTAGTTTTATTTTTATTTTTTGGTCTTTTTGAGACAGGATCTCACTATGCAGTTCAGGTTGGCCTTGAACTCGCAATGATTCTCCTGCGTTGTCCTCCCACCTTATGATTTTTTAAAAAATCAATTAAGTTTATTGGTACATTTTAGGGATACATAGTGATCACATTCATTATAGGGAATTTGTGCTTGTACGTGATATAACTTGATGCTTTTTTTTTTTAATGGTACTGGCAATCGAGTCAAAGACCTTTACACTGTGCCTACATCAACCCCAGCTTTTTATTTTGTTTTTTTATTTTGAGACAGAGTTTTGTTAAGTCACTGAATTGTCCAGGCTGGGATCAAATTTGTGGTCTTCCAGCCTCAGTCTCTCGGAGTGCTAGATTACAGGTGTATACCACCACGCCTGGTAGCTTATGATGTCTTGATGGAGAAAAGTTCTGACTTTATGAGTATTTCCTTCAGGGTTGGTGCTATTCGCTTGTTGAAGAAAACCTTTCCTGTTCTGAGGTCAGGAGATATTTTCCTATATTTTCTTTGATGAGTTTAAAAGTTTTGCCTCTCACATTTGAATCAATAATCCACCTGGAATAGATATCATTTAGGGTTTGAGAAAAGGATTCAGATTCCCTTCTTCTTTATGAATATCTACTTTTTGCAGGGTGTCACACGGTAGTGGCGCTGCTGTCTGTGCCCGACATCAAACTCCCCTATGTTTGTGGCTGGTTTTCGGGCTGTCCATTGCTGTCATGGGACTATTCAGCCATCCCCGTGTTCATTCTATCCCAGTTACTTTACCTTTATATGCCTTTCTATTCGGTAGGGAAAGTCACTTCGTCTTACTTTTCATTTCCGGTTGTGTCTACTTTTGTCTTTGTTCTTCTGAAGTATTTTAGGATTAACTTGTCTAGATCCACAAAATTTTTGTTGTGATTTGGACTGGACTTTAAAGATCAACCTAGAGGAAGTCGACATCTTTATTTACTTATGCTTATTTTTGTGCAGGGCTGGGCAGAACCCAGGGTCTCAAAGTGCTCTTCCAGTGAGTTATATTCGCAGCCTGGAAGTTGACATCTTTAAATACTTATTCTACCTCTCTATGAAGAATAAAAGAAAAAGATGTTATATATTGTTTTCAGGTTTAGGATTCTTTCTATCTGGGCCTTATATATCTTTTATTAGATTTATTCCTGGGTACCTAATTTTTCGTTGCATTTGGAGATGACGTGTATTTTAAAAATCTGTCTCCCAGCCGGGTGTGGTGGCTCACGCCTGTAATCCCAGCACTCGGGAGGCTGAGACAGGCAGATCGTTGTGAGTTCGAGACCAGCCTGGGCTACAAAGTGAGCTCAAGGCCAGCCTGAACGGCATAGTGAGACCCTGTCTCAAAAACACCAGGGCTGGGGATCTAGCTCAGCAGTCTAAGCGCCTGCCCGGCAAGCGCAAGGTTCTGAGTTCAATCCTCGGTGCCGCAAAAAAAAAAAAAAAAAAAAAAAAAAATCTGTCTCCCGAGCCAGTGTGGTGGTGCGCACCTGTAATCCCAGTACTCGGGAGGCACGCAAGAGGGTCACCGTGACTTCAAGGCCATTTTGGGTTCATAGCAAGTTCAAGGCCAGCCTGAACTACGTAGTGAGACCCTATCTCAAAAAAGAAAAAAAGTCTGTCTCCTAAATCCAATTGCTTTTTTTTTTCCAATAGGAGAGAAGATCTCTCTTTTCCCCTCTTATATATTGTTGAGCCTCTTATTGTAATAATTTATTTGTAGAGTTTTGGGTTGTCTATGTAAATAAACATAATCTGTGAGTGGTGGATATTTCTTCCCTTTCAAGCTTAATGTGGTATATTTCTTCAGTGGCTAAGACGGACAGTTTGGCTTTGAAGAGAAGCAGAGATAGAAAATATCTTTGTTTTTTTAATTATTATAAAGGGAATGCTAATTTCCCATTAAAAACAGAATTTTTTAGAGGTTTTGGGTAGATAACATTTTTATTATTTAAGAAATTTTCTTTCTACTCGTAGTTTACCATTTGTGATTCAGAAAGTATTAAAGCATATTAAATACTTCTGTATCAAAAAGAGAGCTAATAATGTGTATTGCACTTTCCAAACTGACTGAAAGTGAATTTTAAATGTTCTTACTGCAAAAAATGATAAGCATTTGAGGTGATGGATGCTAATTAACTTGACTGTGTTTAAAAATGATAACATCACTGTGTACCCCATAAATGCCCACAATTATAAATTTTCAATTTACAATGAAATTAAAAAAAAGACAATGTTTTTCTCAGTAAGTTTGTTACATGATGAATACCCTTGTGAATTCATAATATTAAGACATCCTTGCAGTCATAGGGTGCTCATAGCACCATTTAGTGCAATGCTGGCTTCAGATTGTTACTCTTGTTTAGGATTTTCATGTCTGGGCTGTTGAGTGAAATCAACCTATAATTTTCCTTTCTCATACTGTGATTGTGAGAGCTCGGGATCCGGGTTATGCTGTCCTCCTGGAATGGCCCGGGGTGCACACTGTCTTTTCTATTTTCTCTAAGAGTCTGGGTAAGTTGGAATGATCTGTTCCTTGACATGGAGCTGTTCCCACTATTTACTATCTTTCTAATCTCTCTGGACCTGTAAATAGCTCCTTTTCATTTTTAATAACAATTTTTGGTGACATCTCTTCTTTTTGAGCAATCTTGCCAGAGGTTTGCCTTTTTATTAGTTTTTTCAAGAAACCAATTTTTCACTTTGTTGATTTTTTTTCTTTACTACCTCTTTGCTTTTGATTTAATAATTTTCTTCTTAGCTGGATTATTACTTCCTTTGGGCTTAATTTTTTTTTAAATATAACTTCTTAAATTGGAGCTTAGCTTATTAATGTTTTTGCTAATTTTTCAAGAGTTTACATTTTAGCAGAAGTGCTACTTAGGCTCTCTCAGTTTTAAATTTATTTTAAATTGACATATAATAAGTTTACATATTTATAGGTGCTGAGTTCATCCCAGTCCTTTTTAATTTTGAAATAGGGCCATATCTCTCATTAAGGGTCTCACTAAGCTGCTAAATTTCCTGGGTTGGCCTCAAACTTGCTCTGTACCTGTTTTAGAGTGCTGGGATTATAAGGTGTGTACCATCATGCCTGGCTTGTGTGATATTTTGATACATGTATAGAATGTGTAATGATCAGTGGGTAATTAACATATTCATCACCTCAAAATTTATCATTTTTTGTGAACACTCAAATTTCTCTATTCTAGCTACTTTTATTTTACATTTTTAATTAATTAAGTTTATTTTTACATTTTATTTTTTATATTTATTTTTATTTATTTATTTATTTTTTTTGCAGCACTGGGATTGAACTCACAATCTCGTGCTTGCCAGGCAGGCACTTAGGCTGCTGAGCTAAATCCCCAGGCCTTGTCTTTTTGAGACAGGGTCTCACTATGCCATTCAGGCTGGCCTTGAGCTCACTTGGTAGCCCAGGCTGCTCTTGAACTTGCAATGATCCTCCTGTCTCAGCCTCCCGAGTGCTGGGATTACAGGCATGAGCCATCACGCCCGGTTTTTTTTTGTCTTATTGAGACAGGGTCTCACTATGCAGTTCAGGCTGGTCTTGAACTCACTTCGTAGCCCAGATTGGTCTTGAATTTCAGCAATCCTCCTGCCTCAGCCTCCTGAGTGCTGGGATTACAGGCGTGCTCCACCACACCCAGCTATTTTTACATTTTAGGTATACATTCATCATATTCATCATAGAATTTGTACCTGTGTATGATATATCTTGATTCTTTTTTTCCCATTTCCCTCCCTTTGATCCATTTTCTCCTCTAAGGTTTGTTTCCATTTTTCCTTCTCTTCTTTTTTTTCTTTTCTCTTTTCCTTTTCCCTTGCCCCCTTCCCTGATTCCCCTTCCCATTTAAACATTTTCTTTCTCTTTCACACTATCTATTATACATTTTGGTCCTTATTTACGCTTTCAGTTTCTCACACCAGAGAAACAATGCGGTATTTACACATGTGTGTCTGATTTATTTCACCTGAGATTATGGTCTCAAGGTGCATCTATTTACCTAGAAATGTCTCAAGTTTATCCTTCTTTATGACTGAGTAGTACTCCACTGTACAGGTATTCACTGCTTTGGGCCTGACTTGCTCTTCTTTTTCTAGAAGCTTGAGGTTCAACATTAGGTTGTGTATTTGAGCTTGCTCTGTTTTCCTGTTATGAATTTCCCTCATAGGACTGCTTTCATTGTGTCATATAAGTTCCAGTATGTTGTACTGGCATTATTGTTTAATTGTAGAAACTGTCTAATTTCTTTAATATCATCTGTGACCCACTGGTTGTTCCGGAGGATGCTATTAGCTATTTTTAAATAGACAATAAATTATTGTTAATGATAGTTGCTCTACTATGCCCTTAAACACTAGACTTAATCTTAGATGTTTTTGTTCAAATTAACCGACCTTTCTCTATCCTTATCCTTAACCTTCCCAGCCTCTGATAACACTACTCTACTTAGATGCACTACTGTACTTACTTACTCTATTTACTCCACTCTACTTAGATAAGATCAACTTTTAAGCTTTCACTGAGTCTCACAGTTTTGATGGACAACTATTTTCATAATCATTTTAAGTATTTTTAAACTCTCATTATGATTTCTTCTTTGATTTATGGATTACTTAAAAGAAAGCTTTAGCATTTCCAAATGTACATTGATTTTCAATTGATCTGTATTTTACTGAGTTCTAATTTAAATGCACTGCAGTCAAAGAACAGAGTCTGTGGGGTGATGATTGTTTATTTGTTTGTTTGAGACACGGTCTTGCTATGTAGTCCAGGACAGGCCTTGAACTCAATGTGATCCTCCTGCCTCATCCTCCCAAGTGTTGGGACTGTAGGTGTGCGTCATCACACCTGGCTTGATGATGATTCTCTGGACTGAGACGTGCTTTATAACCTAGTATATAATCAGTTAGAATTACTTAAAAAGTGGTTGACGATGTAGCTTCGTGAGAGTAGGTTCAATTCCTAGTACTAGAAAAAAAGAATCTAATGATACATCTTTTTTTTTTTTTTTTGAGACAGAGTCTTGCTACACAGTTCAGGCTGACATTGAGCTCACTTTGTAGCACAGGTTTTTCTACAATGAGTCCTCCTGCCTCAGCCTCCAGAGTGCTGGAATTACAGGCATGTGCCACCATGCCCAGCTTAATGATACATCTTTTAAGAATTCTTTTTTATTTTTTTTGGTTTATTTATTTATTTATTTATTTTTGGTGCCAGGAATTAAACTCAGGACCTTGTGCTTGCCAGGCAGGTTCTTATGCCACTGAGCTATAACCCCAGACCCCTTTTTTGGTCTTTTTGAGGTAGGTTTCACTGTGCAGTTCAGGCTGGTCTCGAACTCACTTTGTAGCCCAGGCTGGCCTCAGACTTGTAGCAATCCTCCTGCCTCAGCTTCCTGAGTACTGGGATTACAAGTGTGTGCCACCACACCTGACAAGAATTCTTAAGTGTACTGTGACTATTGATACATTTTGACTTATTTTTATTATCTTTCTTGTTCTATTTTTCTCCCTTATGCTTTTTCTTCCTGCTTTCTTGTTCTTCCTTCCTTTGGATTTGTTGAGTTTGTTAATTTTCTTATTCTACTTTACCCCCTTTTTTTGACTTGGAATTTATATACTTGGAATTCATTTTTCTGGTGATTGCTTTTGAAATTCTACTCTGCTTATCCAATGAAGTCTAAAGTTATTAGTACTTAAATCTCTCCCCGCCTAATAGAAAGACTTTTGAATCCTTTGACTTTGATCTTCAGCTACAGATTTGCATAATTTTTTGGTGCAATATTTCAGTTGCTTCTGCTTCCACAGGTTATAATTATCTTACACAATATCGAGTAGATTTATCTTCTTTGTTTATTAACTTCTTTGCTCACCATTCTGTCTGGCACACAGTTCTTTCTGGGATAATTTCCTTTTTTCTTACAGTACATTCTTTAGAGCTTCCTTTTGTAGAGATTTGCTGTTGATAAAGTCTCTCTGCTTTTCTTTACCTGAAAACAATACAGGTAACTCCCTTTCACCTTCCACCTTTCCAGATGGTTTTGCTAGATTTACAATTCCAGGTTGACAGTTATTTCCTCTTGGAGCTTTGAAGGTACTCCTGTCTTCTGGCTTTCAGTGGTACTTTTGAGGGGAAATGTCCAATTATCCCTCCTTTGTAGGTTGTGTGTGTTTCTTATGTAGTTGCTTTTAAGATCTCTTTGGTGTTCAGCAGTGTCACTACACTGTGACTAGTTGTGGATTTTCTTTCATTTATCTTGTTAGGTATCTCTTAAACGCTCTCAGTATCTGTGAACTCATGTTTTTCATCAGTTCTCAAAAGCTCTCGGCTACTGTCTCTTCAAATGTTGCTCCTCTTTTTCTCTCTCTTTATTCTCCTTCTGGAACTTTCATTCTATTGCTCATAGTTCTTACTGTCTCACACATTTCTCATTTGTTTGTCTCTGGGTTGAAATCTGTGTCAATTCTTTAGCTCTGTCTCCTAGATCATTCTGTCTCATCTGTGGTGTCTATTATGTTCATTTAACCCATTTGCTGAATTTTCAACTTCAACAGCTTCCATTTTTGTTTCTAAAAGCTCTATTTTGTTCTTTTTTAGATCTGATTAGACTTTTTAAAAGAAGCTTTTTTACTTGATCACTTTCCAATTTCATCTTTTATTTCTTTAAAAATATCAGTTATTGCTGGATGTGAGGGCGCATGCTTGTAATCCCAGAACTCGGGTAGCTGAGGCAGGAGACTCATCATGAGTTTGAGGCCAGCCTGGGCTACATAGTGAGTTCAAGGCTAACCTGAACTACATAGGGAATCTTTATCTCAAAAAACAAGAAAAAACAAAAATTCATTTATAGTTATTTCATATGGTATAACAGTAATTTCAATTTGTCATTCTTAGAACTCTAAATCAATTGTATTTTTATTTCAACTAAAAATCACCTCCTTGTATGTCTGGTGATTTTTTTAAGATTATGCTTTCTATGTGTATTCTTTGGGACTCCTGAGTGCCTGCCGTGTAGAGATGCTGTCCGCTGGCGAGGATTTATTTGCTGTCTGATCTATGCTGTGATTAACAGTAATAATACTTATTGTATAGGCTCCTTGGAAATATTAAATGATGGACTAGATGGAAAGCACTCATCTCTGTGCTCAATATATACTAAGTGCTCAAGAACGGTCTATTTTTTTTCCTGGTAATGATTGGATTCTTTCAGGTTCAGACCTTTGTGTTACTTATTTCATTGATTCCCTTTCTACCTAGCTCAAGACTGGCATAAAAGAGATACTTAGCAGATACCTGATAAATGAGAGTGTGTACAACTTTCTGACGGGAACTCCCCTCTTGTTCCATCTCTAGTTCTAATAGCCTGAGACTCTGTGCTACTTCATCCTGCAATACTTTGAGATCTGTCAGAAAATCAACTGTAAGCATGCTGGCAGGTGCTTGTAATACCAGAATTCTGGTTAAGTGAGGCAGGAGGCAGACAAGTTCAAGCCCAACTTGGACAATTTAGTGAAACTGTTTCAAAATGGAAAAAATAGGAGTCGGGTGTTTAGTTGAGTGGCACATTGCCTGCCTGGCAAGCATGAGGTCATTAGTTCAATCCCCTGTACCAAAAACAAAACAAAACAAAACAAAACCAAAAACGAAACAAAACCAAAATCAAAACAGCAATAAAACCCCCCAAAAACAAAAAATCAAAACAACAACAACAAAAAACAAACAAAAACCCAAAAAACAAAATGGAAAAAACAAAATAAAATAAAATAGAGCTGCAGATGTAGATCAGTGCAAAGGCCTTGCGGTCAATTCCCTGTGACACTCCTCCTGCCCCACCCCAAAGAAAGAAAAAAAGAAAATCATCTATGGACTTCTGCTCTCAAAAGAGAAAATCCAACCAGAGTAAGACTTATGGGTGAAATTCTAGTTTTTTACACTCTATGCAATAGGCAATCTGCATATTGCCCCATGGTTGCCTGACAGAGTGCTCCCTCTGCTTATATTGAAGGTCCTCCATCCGCTCTTGCTGTCAGATTGCTTAGAAGATTTTATTGCCATCCCACCTGCTCGAGAAGTCTATTTCAAAATTCTTTCCTGGAAATATTTGTCTCTACCAAGGAACCGATCTGTTTCCTCTTTTCTGATAGAAGTGTCAGAACTTAGTTTCACTCTGTGTCTTGTCTTCCAGGAAGCTCAACATCAAAAATTTCAGGATTAATCATAGCATTGACGGCAACCCTAAGATTGCTCTTTTTTTCTCTTGAGTGATAAGAATGTCAAATTAATGAATCTTTCTTGTGGTAAAACAACTGTGTATCCTTTTGGGAAAAAGATGACACCCAGATGGGTTTCAGATCTGTGACCACTGCCATTTGGGGCACAATTTCTTCAGCCAGATCACGCTGGTACAAACCCGCCTCTGTCTTCGCCCACTCTTCACCCTCCTGCAAGTGTCAGGCAGAGTCCCTGCTCTTTAGCCGATGAGCCAGCACCTGGTTCAACTGGAGTTGAGGCTCCCTCTAAGGCCTGATTTGGCACATTCATAAATTCAGGTCCTAGAGTTCTGGGGAGGAGCCAAAGAGGATAAAGATGGAGAAAAAAGCCTTTGTTGAGGAGCAGGTGACATAAGCAAGTGCTGATCAGCAGCCACAAGTGCTAGCCCTTTAGGGTCAGGGAGGGAGAGCACAGGCTGGGGAGAGGGGAGAGAGGCACTCTTGCTAA
This sequence comes from Cuniculus paca, assembly GCA_004365215.1. NCBI lineage: Eukaryota > Metazoa > Chordata > Mammalia > Rodentia > Cuniculidae > Cuniculus > Cuniculus paca. The sequence goes on along the minus strand of RJWT010019949.1, from coordinate 1,798 downwards.
CAGGGCAAGGGGGGAGCCCCCTGCATGGAAGAAAAAGCTCTGAAGATGAGGAGTATGAGGCACAGAGTGTAATAGGAGACTTCAACCCCCAAATTCATCCAAAAAGTTGTGGGCACAGAGATGGAATTTCCCACAATAAAAAGACATTTGAAAAGAAGAGCGCACAGTGGTTTTGTGTAATCACTAAATCATCATTGCAGGGCCCCTGACACATACTTTCAGCTCCAGAAGTTTCGTGGGCAGGCCTTGCTAGAATCTTAATAGGCCATCTGCCCCAGACAGGGTTCAACTACCTCCTCTAGTCTTGGAATGATGTTTTTTGAGAAATGTCTCCTTAGGACAGAGAAGACCTTTCTAAGCAAGACTTAAAGCTCAGAAGCCATAAAGACAAACAGTTAGATCTGACCTCATAAAAATAAAAATCTTTTATAAGACATATGATCCCATAAATGAAGTTAAAAGACAAGCAATACACTGGGCATTGAAGGAGAAAACAGAAAATATCCTCAACTTCCCCCTAATGTGTCTTCAGTGCCAGGAGGGAAATTAGGAGGAAATGTATGGGAAGAAAATTAAGAGGAATGATTTATCTGAGAGTGGTCTGGGTGCTGGGCTCTCTCTGTTGGGCCATCTCTGAATTAATGTGTCATATCTTTCTCTATCACCTGGAAATGAGATAACCTTTTTAAAAAGAGGATCTTTTTAAATGGGGGAGAATTTGTCATCTGCTTTTCCTTGCCTCCCATTGGACCCCTTGGTAGGTTTCTGGTGTCAGTAGCCTGACACACCTCACATAAAGCCCCATGAGGCTCCAGGTCATGAAGTTTTGTGTGGCATCTCCTACCACAAACTGTACAAGCTCCCAGGTTCTAGTAACATTTGAACTGTCCTGACTGTCTCCCAGCCCTGAGCCTGATGGATTGTCTCCATGGCCAGCCCAGCATGAACAGTGCTGCACCCTGTCCCTGTCTCAGTCTTCTGTCTGAGCCAGAAGCCAGCTTGAAGGAGGTGAATGGGACAGGCCAGCTGTGGCTGTTGGAGCTGAGGATGCTAAGGGGCAGGATACAGGATTGTAGAAAGAGTTGCATTGCTATGGTTTTGTGGATGGACCTAGGTAACGCGGGCATCCAGCCTCTCACTTGCTGCAGGTGCACTAACAGCCCGAGTCTGGCACCAGTAAGCTCCCCACAGACACCCTGTCAAGGGGTTGCAGAGTTCTGAGTGCCTGGGGTGGGGGTGGGAAATCACCGTGAGTGTCTTCCAGGAGGCCAAGCAACTAGAGCAGAAAGTGTGGAATGCATTCAACTAAGACTAAAATGACATGGATGAGGAAGACTGATGGTTCCACTCCCATGATGCGCAGCCTGGGACTGAGGTCAGTTCCTGGGCTCTGAAAGTTCCCGGGCTCTCATACATGTCAGGACAGGTTCAGGAATGAAGATTCAGCCTCTGCGTGTTGATTTTGTCCATGGACCACTAATGCGGTCCTCAGGGTAAATGGCTTCTCAAGAGGTTGAGTGTTTGGGAGCTGGTGAGGTAACATGCTCGTCCTCTTACATACTGAGGAGAGGAAGGACTCATGGGTAGATGAAGGCCCTGGCTGATGGTACTGACCAGAGGGGAGGAAGGGAACTGATACTGCCAAATATGGTGGGAACAATACGGTTGCCTCAAATACCATCCCTTGGCTTACAGGCCTGCAGAAAACTTTGACCACTTGAAGGGGAACAAAACTCCAGCTAGTTCAGGCTCAGTTATTATGGTCCCTGATGGCAGAGGACGATGTCAAATACAGAGC
>RJWT010019948.1:0-18177 GCA_004365215.1 Cuniculus paca | reverse complement strand
TGGAAGCCAAGTTAGAGTTAGAAGTAGTTTGTTGATTTAAATGTGTTAACACATCGTTGACTGTATTTCTTTGTTCACTTACTTTCTCCTTTGGAGCATGTGAGTTTAATGAGGAAGAGTTTGATTTATGTTATTCACTCTGCCTTCTTAAAGCACAGTACAAATAGAGAAAGCATTCAAAAATATTAAATGAATAAAGGCATAGCGCATAGAACAGAGAGGAAGATAAGAGGCAAATCCTTAGGTCACAGGTGAAGCAAAAGGCATCTGCGTTAGAGAACAATTGGAAGTGAGGAGGGACCACGCAGAGGGTAACCCAGCAAATACGCACCTTGTTCGTGAAGCCCATATTGGGACCAGCCCTGAAAGGATCATGTCCTCCTCCCCTGGGTTTGCCCCTGCTTTCTACCCCTGGGACCTGCGAGCTCCTACCATCTTCACTGCATCTCTCTCTCGGTGTCACAGAGTGCTAGACCAAACCTAGAACTCTTTGCTCAGGTCTGCCTTCCTTTGCCCATTCTCACATCCCTATCTTATCCACCTACAATCTCCCTATAAAAATAAGGGTTTACTTTCATAATGTTCTGGCCTCAGAGCCCAGAGAGGTGCTTTATAGCCAAGGACACAGAAGATGCAAAAGGGCACTCTTCAATTTAAGATGCATTCATTGCTCATAAGAAATTGACATCTAATTGATGATTCATGTAAGGTCATTTGCTTCCAGGATTATTTTGAAGAATTATGCCTAAGAGAACAGTAATTTAACCCAAAATGAATGCCTTCCTAATGGAATTTCAAACCAATCACAGACTATTGAGACAGATGTTTTGGAGTGGAGGTGTGCAATGGGGTGAAACAGGTGGTATTCTGCAAATCACATCTGAAAAATATCAGTTGCAGACTGCCATCCCCAAAAGTGTGATTTTCCTTTGGTTGCAGTCATGGATAAAGCTTTACTATAAGCCTCATCCCAGGAGAACATGCAAGAAACTTCTGTTGGTGTTTTCTCCTCTCTAATCACAGAGCACTGATCCACGTAATGTTTAAATGCATATTAGCACTTAATTTTCCATTCTGAATACTTCAGAGATATTTAGTGAAAATGACATGAAATAAACACAAACCTAAGCACTATCTTGGAAATGGAGCATGATGTGCTGATTTTCAGTAGCTCACCATCTTCTATTAACTTCTAGTAGGTGTGTCATCCAGATGATGATGATGATGATGATGATGATGATAGATAGATAGATAGATAGATAGATAAATTGGTAGATAAAAAAAGATAAATGACCATTCTTGAAGCCTGGGTCTATCAAAGCCCTGTGAACAAGATTTGCAATATTGCCTGGGAAATTAGTATCAGCTTGTAGCTTATAATTCTGAGACTGGATGAGGGCTGGAGCATCTTAATTACAAAAATGCTTGAACCTAGTCATAGAAAGATATGTTATCAACAGTCCCCTTTACTTATTTCAAACAATATTTTTAAATATGTTCAAAGAACGGCCTAATAACATGACTTAATATGCAGAATATGGTTCTTTTTTGCTTTTCATCAATCCAAGTACAAAATTTTGGTTTTTGTAGATCAATGTTTAATAAGTATCTACTACATATCAGGTGCAGTCCAAGATCCTGGAGTTACACAGATAAATAAAATCCTGAAATTGTCCTTAAGGAGCATACCATGGAATGTAGAAGGTACATGTGCAAGTAAAAACATTCAAAAAACTTGTGGCAGGACAAGGTGATGCAAACTTATTTTTGCCAGTTCTTTCTCAATTGAAGCAACTGTAACAAGTGGAAATAATACAAGAGGCAGCCAACTACCTTGAGGAAGAGAAAGGGAAAGGCAAATTGGTTTGAGGCATGAGGAAGACACCAGCAAGATGTCATAGGCTCCCTAATACAACAGGAAAAGACCCTGCATTTCCACTCCAAGCCTATTACAAGAAGGCAGTTGGGGTATGCACATGCCTCTTTCATTGAAGGGGAGTTTTTATGGTTTGTATATAGGTGCCCTCCCCAAGCCTCATGTAGTCATGGAAGCAGCTGAATCTACTGTTTGTGATTGATTCGCTGCCTAGTGCTGGGATTGGTGGTGTGAGTTCTGCACCAACCCACGGGTGGAGCCGACATACAATGTAAGGTCGAGAAGGAGGCAAGTTTTCCCTCTTTTGTACATTTGCTCTTGCTGCTTGCAGCCACCATGAATGGCTGTCCCCTCAGCCATGCCACCCTGCCTTAGAACCAGCTAAGTATGTATGGACTGAAACCCCCAAAATGGTAAGAAATAAACCTTTCCTTCCTTCATTTTGGGCATCAGCTATTTTGTCTCAGCAATGAGAGAAAAGTAACCAAGACAGGAGCCCATCTGCAAGACAAGAAGAGCTCAACACCACAAACCAGGGAGCACAATCAAGAGCCCTACCAAAAAGTAGCCAGAGGAAATGACTATCTTTTCCACTCGAGTCTGAGACTTCCATCCTCCTCTAAGAGAAACAAAAGTGAGCAGATGGAGTCAGCTAAAGGACCCAACTAAGACCACCCATCTGTATGGTCTCTTGTCTCCATACACTAGATTCTCCTTCTCCACCAGGAGACTTGGGGGCAAAAGAGCAGAAACAAGAGAAACGACTCCTAACATTTTTGCAGTCTTCCAGAAAACAAGAATACAGAACAATTCCAAGTTTATTTAATGAGGCCAGTATTATTCTGATACCAAAGGCCAAAAAGAAAGTATAAAAAAGGAAACTATAAGATGTTCTTTCAAAAGTGTCAGCATACAGTTCCTCCACAAAATATTAGCTAATGAATCTATCAACATATAAAAATAATTGTATTCCATAACCAAGCGGTATTCATTCCAGTTATGCATGACTAGTTCAACATTCAAAAAGTAATGAATGGGCCAAGTATGGTGGCACACACCTGTGATCCCAGCTATAAGGATGCAAGACAGGAGGATTGTAAACTCAAGGGCAGCTTTAACTCCCTAGTATTGCACCACCACTCCCAAAAAGATCCAATGTATAAGTTACAAAGTTAAAGATTGATTAAAATTAAAAGAACAAAAATGGATATTCCAAGAAAAGTATAATAAAAAGAAACCTTGAGGTGAAGGAGACTTCAGCATATGGAGACAAGACTCCAAACCTTTCCCACTCCTCCTGCAAATCACTTCCAAAGACTTCTGAGCCCTATGAACCCTACCCGTGATGATGGTTCCCTTACTACCAAGGGACACTCCTCTTTTGGCTCCCAAGAAGCATATGCGTGACTCCTCCTTCTACTCATGTTCAGTTGGCTGCACTCCTTCCTTTCTTCATCCTTTGCTGAGTACTTCATCCTTTGCTGAGTACTTCATCCTTTGCTGAGTACTTCATCCTTTGCTGAGTACTTCCTTTTCTTCATTCTTTGCAGAAGCCTTGTCTATTCCCTCTTGCTGAATCACCTCCATCATTTCTGTAATTTCAGTTCTCACCTCCTACAGTATGAATTCCAACACTTTCCATTTCATATTACTCAAACGCTATTTAACATCTCTGACAATTCACCCCACACACCTCTCCAATCCAATGAGTCCAATATCAAACTCACCATATTCCCTTTTAAAAGTTGACTGTTCATGTACATTCTATGCTCACTTAGATGTACTCATTATCCAACCATAAATTTAAGAATTCTTCTAGACGCTCCCTCTCCTCCCAACCCAACCAATATGTTACCAAGAAAAGCTGCAGTTTACCTCTTGAATCCTTCTCATTTTTCCTACTTCACCATCACTCTTTTAGTTCAGGCCCTCAAAATTACTTCCTGTTATTCATGGTCACCATTGATTTGGAGTTAACTATGTGCTAGCTTGGTACTATGCTTTATACAGATTTTCTCAAGAAATATGCACACCAACACTAGATATGTTTGTGGAAGAAGGAAGATCACTGCTTTGTTCTCTATTCACTGTCTTTTTTGCTCCTCTCTAAGGCAGAAAGAAATGCCAATGTGATTAGACAGTACCTAAAAATCGAGACGAAAAAAGAAAAAAAGGCCAAATGAGAGGTGCTTTCTTGTAATCCCACTCCGGGAGGCTGTGGCAAAAAGTACAAAGCTTAAGCCCAGCCTGGCAATTTAATAATGAAGCTTCAAAGATCTTGTAAAACTTATGAAAGGAGACTAAGAATGTAGCTCCATTTGAAAGCCATGGATTCAATCCCCAGTACAGAGACAGACAGAGACAGAAAGTAGGGAACATTGATCCTTAACAAGCATGATGTCTGGTGTCATTTAGAAATAACTGTAAGAATTAGAGATGTTAAAATCCCCATAATAAGCACATAATGAGTCTCAAATAAAGAAAAGTTGCCTCCAATAACATGATAAGTGTATTTCTATTGGTAAACCAGTAGAGTAGGAGATTGATTGTGTATATTACAGACCCAGCATGCTCATAATATGGTTTTTAAAGATTTAACAATGCATGGTCCTTCCTTCTACCCTTATGTGTGTGTCTCTCTCTCCTTGTACACAGACCCTCATATCCCACCATTATTTGGTTCCATCCATTCATTTAGACATTCATTCAATGGCTACTTATTGTGCTATTTTTATGTGCCAGGCACTCTGCTACGTGCTGGGGTAATGTAGGCCCATGGAGCTAAAATGCATTTTCTTATGAGAATGACAATCTAGCTTGAAGTAAAGAAGATATAAATACTGAAGGTCAACTAGGCTACAATTGCAAGGACTCTCTGTGAACAGAGTGAGTAGTTTGCTTACTCACCACAGTGGTGGCATAAGGTGTGAAAAAGTAGAACAACCTGAGAGCAACTTAGAAATAGATGCAACCCAGTGCCTCAACCCTGCTTTTCAGTGCTTGTAACAAGGGTGTCAGCTGTCATGCAGATTCTAAAGATGGTAATAATTTTCCTACTTGGTTAACCTGTTCAAAAACCAGGCTAGTGTCATGTTCTTTTCTAAAAGACATGCAGTGATGCAAAATCCTAGTAAAAATGGGACCAAGTTAAAGCCCAATTGAAAGCCTGATTTTTTTGGAACTAATATCCTACTGTGTAATGGCCTTTAATAAAATGATATTTCTCTCTCAAGTTCTACCAGACAATTCAGTAATTCTCAAATCATAGCTCAGCACCAAGAGAGACTGGTTTAAAGTGCAAATTCAGTAATTCTCAAAGTATATATTCTCAGCACCAAGAAAGGTTGGTTAAAAGTGCAAATTCTCCAGCTTCATCTTAGTCCAGTTGGATCAGAAATGTAGCACTGGACACAGCAATTGTTGCTTTAATAAGAACTCCAGGTGAATGTGATGCATGTGCAAATTCCTGAGTCCTCCATTTAGCTCATTTTCCACCCATCTTCTTTAGAAAACACTTTGAAGTTTCCTCAGCCAAGGGCTAACGGATGAACTCTGAAAACGTGGATCCCTCCCTTCAATTTATCCAGACTTCTCTAGGATAATAATCGTTAGGGAGGTTAGCAACTTAATTCTCTTTTCACTGTCACCATCTAGCTTATAGGACAAAGCCTGTGACAGAAGGTACTCAATATTTGCTGGTTGAATGAATACGATCCATGTCTCCTTTGATTTCATTTTCCTTCACCTCTCATACTCACCCTTCCAACTTATTTTTAGCTAAGCTTATTTTCCCACAGTTCTTTAGGAGTAAATCACTGGCACCAAATGGAGGATAAGCATCGTGATTCCCACTGCACACTTTCATCCTTCTCCCATGCTTCCCCAAGGGGAAGAGTCACCGCGGTGAAAGTGAGCTATTCCCAGTGCAGCTTTTAAAACCTCATTTCCCCCGGCAAAATGTCAAGAGCTATTTGGCTGAGAACACATATCTTGGTAGGTAATAAAATAACCATGGTTTTGAAAATTATGTCTTAGGACTAAGGGACTCTAAGGAATTTTAAATAAATGATTTATCTAAATGAGTGATTGTATTAATTGATATATCTACAATTCAGTTATCTGTTAATATGCCTGGTGCAATCAGGGATATGGCAGCTTGTCAAGGTGCTTCCCACCATCAGAATGCTGTTGAAACTGGATGGAGGGCCCACCCTGCGGCTCAGCAGGAAATGTCATTGCAGCAGAGCTCACTCTAGTCTGGAAACATATGGGCAGAGAAGAAATGAGCAATGGGAGCTGGAGGGGCAATAGCACATGACATTATCACTAAGAAAATCCATTTGGATATGTAAATTAAACTCTCTGGTGTCTAGCTGTTTAAGTAGCCCTATGATCTTTCCATTTCGATAAAATTGCCCTCATTTTAATCACATGTTTAACCTTATGGAATCTGAGGAAATAGTTCCCTTCCAGAATTTTCTTTTATTTTTTCTTTATGTTACATTTTAGTCTCTCTCTCTTTCTTTCTTTCTTTCTTTCTTTCTTTCTTTCTTTCTTTCTTTCTTTCTTCCTTTCCTCTTTCTCCTCACCCCACAACCTTAGAACTTAAAGTATTTTTTGAGGAAGCTAGCATTTCTACTGTAACATATGAGGACAATAAGAAAAAGACATGATATTCTTTCTTTCAGGAATTTTTCTTATCAAAGAAGTAAGATGGTCACCAAATGATTAAACTCCTTGTTAGGTGGCAGGGTAACCCAGTGGTTGAAAGCATCAAAATTGTGTTTCAGCTGTCTGGCTTCAAATTCATAATGTGATTTTAACCAGTTCTTCCACGGTCTCCTTTATGAAATGGGGATAATGGTGATATTATGTATATAAATGATTATTTAATATGATCATTATGAAGAATAAATGAATTAACATGTCTAATAGATAGAAGAACTTAGGGCACATAGTAAGCTCCATATAAGTGTTGACGCTTAGTTGCTGATGAAGATAGCGATGAGGTTTGTGCAGCCCCCTTCAAGGAAAACTTGCTTCTCAGACTGTTAGGAGGCCGCCAGCCACTCCTGGGTCTGCCTCAGGTACCCAGAGCTGCTCTGTCCAAGGTTGCATGCTGCCAGGGCAACTCACCATCCAGCAACCGGTCTGGGCACAAGTACATCGATCTGGCCATTTCCACCCAGCATGAGGGCAACTCTGATGGACACTTTAGCTTTGGAATTCTACATGGGATTTGACCCAGGTTTCTTATCAGGTCTTGCATCTCATCTTGGTCTTCTACAAAACATTCCCTCCTTCCCTCTCCAGGGGCACTCCTTAATCCAAATCTGGCAGCTAACCTGCAACTCCTTGTCTGCTTCCCAGACAATTCAACCAAGAGCACCTGTTCACAGAGGTCCTGTGGAGCTGGCTTTTCCAAGGGTCCTTGACAGAGAAGGAGGAAAGGTTTGTACTTTAGTGCCCCCACTTTCACGCATGAAGAAACTGAAATTTAGACATGAGAAAGGGCTTTTACTAATAGAGCAAAATATGGGAGACCCAGGATCCAAATTGTAATCACATAACTGCGAGCCCACATGCGTTTCAGTGCATTCCATGTGCATTTCATGGACAAAACCCCCAGGTTTTCAAAGATAGTTTTAGCTTAATAAGAGTTGGATTTCTGTAAGAACTAAAAGAAATTCAATGTTTATATACGTCTAAACACTTAGATTTTGATGCATTTGCAAATCAGTTGATGGTCTTTTATACTCCAGGTGACTAAAGTTTGCCTCCCAAAATGTAATAACCATCATTAACATGTGGAACCCATTGTCCATAATTTTTTTAACTTATTCTATGTTTACTTTTACTTCTCTTTTTCTGCTTGAATTTCCTATTGAAAAAAATCAGTATTATCTAGTATTTCCTACTCAAGGAGAATAGGTTAGATAAATGCTTCTTAAACATAACTATACATTTAATCTCTGAGAAAACTTTTAAACCACTGAGTGGTAGAAATGCTTACCTAGAATGTGCAAGACCCCAGGTTCAATCTCCAGTACTGTAAAAAAAATTAAGTAAAGTAAAATAAGAGAAAGGAAAAGTATTATTGTATCATTCATCATACCTTAGATTGACAAGTGGCTCACATTTTTTAAAATAACTGCTGATCTATGTGAATTCAAATGTTTTTAAAAGCATTTATATGAAATCAAATGCTAGACAGAGCACCAATGTTGAATGATGTCTGCATGTTAAGCCCAATCTTAGGAGTTCTCTATATATTATCTTGTTCAATAATGCTATAGGGAAAATATTACCTTAAGGTGAGATAAATAAGTCTCAGAGAGCATAAAGCACCTCGACAAGGTTATATCTTTTAGAGTATAAAATGAGGTTTACATATCACATTACAAATTCATAGAATGTATAAAGTGAAAGTGTTCATTTTTTATCTGTAGTCTTACTTTAACGATGAGCCTAAAGTTCTTAAAATATACAATCAAGATACTGTATATGTAAAATAATATTGTATCCAGTAATGTTCAATGAGCATATAAATAATTAAACATATCTATCGTGAGGATGTCAGGAAGAATGTGAATCATATGCATCATACTACTTGACACCTACTTTAGATTACACATAATAGAGGGTAGTCTTTGTTGTTTTTAACATTAGTTTATTGTTGTTAGCACTACAAATAACATCACAATTTAATGGAAAATTTTAGGGTACATAGTGCTTTCATAAAGGCACTTTTCATCTTGCTTTATATTTAAATTGACTATAAAATTGACTATCTCGCTCTTAAAGATAAGGAAAAAAGTCCCCTGTACACATAACTTTTAAAAACCATATAATTGGGCGACCCACTCAGGATGCCTCCTTTCTCTCAAGTGCTATTCCTATCCCCTTTCTTTTTCCCCAATAAATTTCCTATTCTAAAAAATAAATAGCGTAAAATAAAAACCATTTAATTAATGTGTAATAAAGATGAAATGTGAAAGAGTGTCTTGCCACTCTCCTTGCAGCTATGATTGGTCAGTGGTTTGTCAAGCCAATCCTCCCAGCAGGAACAAATAGGACAGTTATGTAACACACATGTATACACATGCAAACACCACACAACCATTTCAACACCTCCAGGACCACCAAAGAGCACAGGGTTGAAAAGTTATCATCTCAGACAGAAGCGAATCATACTGTAAAGAGCTTCGCATTCTGTATAACTTTTGCAGGTTATCAAATTGCACAGGACTAGAGACTAAAAAGACCAACAAAAACTGCTCTGAAGAAACCCCAAAACTGACAGAAATTTTTAAATAATGGCACAAGATCAGAGACAGATTCTTGAAATCAAGGTTCCTGAGGAAGCAGGCAGGCGGAGAGGAGGGGAGAATGCAGAATGTGGGCTCAGTGCAGTACTGCATGTCTCACTGGAGGCGCTTGCTGACTTGTTAAGTTTAGCACTGCAACAGGCGAAGTAAACAAGGAGAAGAAAGCATGGAAGAAGATGAGAAATGAAGCAGAGCTTTGGGGAGCCTCACGGTACATGAAGAAATATGTGTCTGAACAAGAAGAAGAAATCATACATACCCAAGCTCACACTTCAGATTTCTGAAGGAGTTCATACTGAAAGTAACTGCAAACCAGATATGGAATATGATTGAGACAGTGTATCACTCAGTACTCACTAGAGAAACAGATTTAATATAAGATACACATATATAAGGTATAAGTATTCATGTACTTGTGGATTTACAACGTGGGCTTATAGTAGCCACCTGCACAATCAAAGGTGGACGATGCAAAAGGCCTGTTTGTGCTCTGAAGACCCAAAGGACCCAGTCAAAATTAAAGCCCTTGAGCTCACTGTGAGTCCCATGCAAGTCAATATCAGGAAGCCAAGGAATCTGCTCTGAAATGCTGAAGAGTCTTACCTGGTAGCTGGAGTGTCCAAAGGTGATAACAAAGACTGCAGCTCCTCTGAAGAAGTAGAAGTGAAACTTCCTTCTTTCCTTTTTAATTCCATGCAGGTTACAATGCTATTGGTTGGTGCCACTCACACCCAGGGTGGGTCTTCCTTCTTCAATAAGTCCATCATCCAGACATACCCAAGACTGTGCTAAACCAATCAACTGGGCATTTCTTATTCAAGTTAACACCACAGTTAACTACCACAGATAGAAATCTAATCTCTATGTAGCTTGATTCTAGACCAGTCTTTATGATCTTCTTTTTCTCTAACTACTTAGCAAAAATTAAATTACACTGTGTATGAAGGTGTATAAAATTCAACACCTCAATAGCCTGTCTAGGTACAATGTCTAGGACTCAATTATAAATTGTCATTCCAATACGGCAACAGTGCTATGAAGATAGAAATAAACTCACACATGATTCAGATATTTAACTTACTAGCAATGAACTTTTAAATTGCTATGATTTATATGTTCAAAAGGTAGAAGACAAGATACAGAATCCCACCAGAGGGATCAATAAAAAGTATCAGATAGCAATTATGGAACTCACAGTTTCTGCTTCTGATTAAATTGGAGTCACAGATGTAAGATTTGATCTCCTATTGGAAATGGACTTTAAAATGGACAAAGTATATGAGAAAAGATGATTTTCAAGATATTGGAGATCAAGGAATTAAGGGCAATAATCTCTAGGAGTTAAGAATAAAAACCAGGGCAAGCTATGTGAATGTGCCTATTACTGCCTCGAGAAAAATAGGAGGCTGCAGCTTAGAGAGCAAAGCTCTGGAGGGGCCCGCAGACACCCTGCATTCCACAGATGGGACTGAGAATTTGGGGAAACCAAGGGAGGTAGCAAAGTACCAGAAAAAAACATAACTCCACTCAGGGAGAAGTACAAATAGTTCTGAGTATCTGCAGATGACTCTACCCCCTCCTCTCACCTTCACTATTGTATGGAGTATAATCATGGCTTGCTTATGAAAAGACTCCCCAGGTGTCCGGGACAGAAATCCTGGAAAGACTAGAAAGAAGACTATGCAGGACTTGCCCTGGCCTGGGAAGAGCATCTATTCTCATTTGAGAGACCTGAAAGTGTAATCATACACACTGAGTTTGGTTTGAGGCTGGTTCATTGTGCACTAGCATAGGTCCACAACAGGATTCTAAACACCTTTTCCACTGTACCGTGGGCCGGGCCAGTTTCTATCACTGGCATCAGCCAAGTGAGATAGAAATCTCAGAAGCAACAGATTACATGAAGAGGGTTTTTTGTTTGGTTGGCTGGTTTTGGGGGCTTTTTGGCATTTGTTTATTTGTTTTGATTTGGTTTTCTGAGACAGGGTCTTGCTATGCAGTTCACCCTGCTCTTAAACTCACTATGTAGCCCAGGCTTGCCTCAAAACCACAGCAATCCTCTTGATCTTTCTGCTTCAACCTTCCAAGTGTTGGGATTTCAGGCAGGCACCACCACCCCCAGCAGGAGGTTTATTACTTACAGACAGACAACAAGGGACAATAAAAGTGTAAGATTCATAGCAAGGCAGTCTTCCAAATCTCAGGAAAGCTATCCATGGCAAGTGCAGTCATATTGACATGTGGCCTTTTTGCAGTCCTTTTGATAAACTTGGGTAGACAGTCACATTTGCATTTATAACATGGGGGCATCAACATAACAGGCCAAAATACTGAAGGACCTCTTGTTTCTTGGATGGACAGGAACACAGCGTGGGCTGTCCAGGCTAATCCTTCCCTGCTTCAGGATGTTACCTTCCCAGCATACTACAGGTATTCTTGAAAACTGTAAGTAATGGAATAGGAGATACAGTGCTGGTCTGAGTCACCCAGAGATCCATCCTGCATTGGATAGAATAAAAGGAAAATGTGGTCAGTGTTGTACAGAAGAATTTGCCCTAGACTAATGGCTGCATCTTCATTTAGATGGCTTCAAGACATGAACAGACATGTAACTTATGGTCTAGCCATGTAATAAAATGCTGCTTGATGCTAAAAAGGATGAACTATTAATCATGCAATAACAAAGTAAATATGCAGAGTAAGAGAAGCCACCAAAAAAAATACACACACACACACACACATATATATATGTATATATCAGAACAAAAATCTAATTAAAAGATGGGCAAAATATTTCAATAGATATTCCTCCAAATGTCCATTGAACACATGAAAAGAAGTTTACATTAGGAAAACAACAATCACAGTGAAATATGACTTCATACTATTAAGATGACTATCATCAAAATTCTTAGTAGAGCAAGAGTTAAGCAACATAGGGAGAAATTAGATTCCTTGCATATTGCTGGTGTCAATGTAAAACAATACAGCTACTGTGGTAAACAGTACAGTGATTCATTAAAACAAAACATAGAATTACCAAATAATTCAGCAGTTTGTAATTCTTGATATCTATCCTAAATAGATGAAATAGGGACTTGAAGAGATACATATGCTCCATATTACCAAATTATAGCAGAAAGAAACTACAAATCAATGGCAAAAGAAACCACAGAAATTATGTAAATGTATGGAAATTAAACAATACACTCATGAATAATCAACAGATAGTAGAAGAAATCAAAGAAGAAATTAGATAGTTTTTCAATTAAAATGATAGCGCCAGTGCAACATAGCAGAATTTATGGGACTCAATAAAAGCAGTATTAAGAGGGAACTTTATGTGTATGAGTGCCCACATCACAAAAAACAGAGCAAACCCAAATATATAACCTAATGATGCACTTCAAGGTCTTAGAAAAAATCAGAACAATACAAATCTAATGCTAGTGCAAGGAAGGAATTTAAAAAGACCAGAGCAAAAATTAATGAAATGCAAAGAATCAATGAATCAAAAAGCTGATTTTTGAAATAATAAACAAAATAGACAACCCTTAGCTAATTTAACCAAAAACAGAGCAAATAGCCAAATCAATGCAATTAGAAATAAGAATGATGAAATCACAACAGACAACGCTGAAATCCAGGAGGTAATTAGCAGGTACTTCAGAAACCTGTATTCCAATGAATCAGAGAATTCAGAATGGATGAATAGATTCCTAAATGCATAAGGATCTCCAAAACTCAATCAAAAGGACACAAAATCCCTGAATAATCCAACAAAAAGCAATTAAATTGAAGCAGTAGCACTGGGGCTATAGTTCAGCAGCACAGCGCCTGCCTGGCAAGTGTGAGGTAGTGAATTCGATTCATGTGCCAAAATAAAATAAAATAGTAATAAAAAAATCCCCCAGCAACTAAGTAAAGCTCATGTCCTGATAGAGTCACTGCTGAATTCTATAAGAATTCAGCAAGCAGGGTGCAGGGCAAACAGGATGCAGGGAATTATTAAAAAGATCATACAACATGAACAAGTAGGTATCATTCCAGGGACAGAAGACCAGTTCAACACGAAGAAATCAAAAATGTAATGATCACATAAAAGGAAGCAAGGGTAAAAATTGTGCAATCATCTTAATAGCAGAAAAAAAGTCTTTGACAAATCCAACATTCATTCATGATAAAAACCCTGAAGAAAAGAAGTGTAGAAGGATCTTATGTCAATCTCATAAAACTCATTTATAATGAATGAGTGACCAACATCACATTATATGGGGAAAAGCTGAGTTTCCTCTGAATCAGGTTGTCCACTAATTCTACTTCTTTTCAATATAATAATCAAAATATTAGCCACAGTGATCAGGCAAAAGAAAGAAATAAAATGAATATGCATGGAATATGAAGAAATACAATTATCATTATTTGCAGACAACATGAACCTCTACATAGAAGTTGCAAAAAATTCTGCCAAAAGACCCTGAGAATCGATAACTAAATATAACTGTGTAGCAGGACACAAAATCAACACACAAAAATCAATAATGTTCCTCTGCACCAAAAATGAACTTCCTGGGAAGGAGCGAAGAAAACAATATCATCTATAATAGCATCCAAAAAATTAAATATGTAGGAATTAATGTAACTAAAGAAGTGAAAGACCTCTACAACAAAAAGTACAGTTCCCTGAAACTTGAGATCAAAGAGGACATCCAGAAATGAAGAAACAGCCCCTGCTCCTGGATAGTAGTCATAATGGTAATACATCCAAACTAATGTATACACTTAATACAATACCAATGAAGATATCAACAGCATTCCTCACAAAACTGGAGAAAACAATCCTAAAAGTCATGAAGACTAAGAAAAGACCCAGAAGAGCAAAAGCAATCCTGGGCAACAGAGCAAGAAAGGAACAGTCGCAATTCCAGATTTCAAGTTATAACACAAAGCTACAGAGATAGAAACAGCATAGTACTGGTACTAAAACAGATGTACATATTCATGGAACAGAATAGAGAATGCAAAAACAACTCCAAGCATAATCAACTACCTGACCTTTGACAGAGGGGTGAAAAACTTATGCTGGAGAAATGATAGTTCTTTTAACAAATAATTCTGGGAAAACTAGCCAGAGAAATACGCAGGATAAACCCAGACCCATATCTCCCACTATGTATTAAACTAAAATCAAAATGGATCAAAGATCTAAAGATTAAAACAAGAATACTTATTCTGCTGGAAGTTAAAATAGGTAAAACTTTTGAAGACAGAGGCATAGGAAAGGACTTTCTGAACAAAACCCCAGTTGCACAAAAGATAACCCAAGCATAAGCAAATGGAATCACATCACATTAACAAGTTTTACACAGCAAAGGAAGCCATCAAAAAGGTGAAGATACAATCTGTAAAATGGGAAGAAATTGCCAGCTACTCCTCAGACAGAGGACTTATTGTACAGCATATAAAGAACTCAAAAAAATTAGACCTCATAGAATAAAATACCCAATCAAAAAAAATGGGCAACCCAAATGAATTTACACTTTTCAGAAGCAGTATAGACAATCAATAAACACATGAAAAAGGGTTGAACGTTGTTGGCCATTAAAGAAATGCAAATTAAAGCTGCACCGAAATTCCATCTTATCCCAGGAAGAATGGGTATCTTTAAGAAATCAGACAACACCAAATAGTGGCAAGGGTACAGTGAAAAAAAGCATAGTTTTACATTATTTGTGGGAATGTAAACTAGTACAGCCACTATGGAAAGCATTATCAAGATTCCTCAAGAAATTAAAACAAGAAATTTCATTTCCTCTACTAGGAAATTTCATTTTGTCCAGCTGTTCCTCTACTAGGTCTCTTCCTGAGAGAGTTGGGGTCATCATATTATAGTGATACCTGCACACCCATGTTTATAGCAGCACCATTCACAATAATTCAATCTTGGAAGCAGCCTATATGTCCATCAGCAGATGAAAGAATAAAGAAAATGTGGTATTTATGCACAATGGAGGACGACTGTCACACAAACAAGGGGAAATGAGTCATTTGTAGGTAAACAGGTGGACCTTGAGACCATAACGTTAAATGAAGTAAATAAAAATCACAAGCTTAAATGTTGCATGGAGCTTTTTTTTATTTTCTTGAATGAGAAACTCAAAACATAAATAAAGAGAAAGATAGAAGATAGATAGTGGAAAAAGAGAAAGAAGGAAGCACCAGGGAGGAAGTGTAGGCACAAATGCAGGTCAGAGGGAAGGGTGAGGATGGGGCCATAACAAGAATTAAGATGCAACCTGCACATGCACCAACTCTTCACAATGAACTGTAATCATTATGTGCTGCAAACACATACTAATGAAAGTTTTAAAACTAAAATGTTTAAGATGCAAAAAGTAATAAAATACAAATACAACCAACCTAAAGGTGTAAATATAGTTTACAAAAGACAGATGCCAAAATGTATATTATTTTCAGTAATTGTGAATACCAAAGACTTGGGGAAATTTTTTTTTTGTCCACTGTGAATCTGATAAATAGGTTGCAGCATTGTTGTAAAATAATATTCATTTGTTACATATAAAAGTATGAATAAATTTCAAGTACACATAATGTTAAGTTAAAAAAAGTAATTTATACTTAGTGATTAAATTCATATGACAATCATCATCATGGATAGAAAACAGCACAGTGCTTGCTTGTTGGTCAAGGACAATTGGTCACTGATAGGGTTCACGGCAGGCTTCTGAGAGGCCACTCATATTCCCCCCGATGCATAATATGGTGCATGGCAGGTTTACTTTGTGAGAATCCATTGAATTGAGCAATTATGGCTGTAGACTGTACCACGTTCACATTATGCATCATTTACTATTTACTTAAAAATTACCTCCATGCTTCATATTTTATAATCTTTTAATTATCTTGTGTTGTTTTAAGGATCATATGTAGGTATGCTCTAAATACAAGAGTGCTAATTGTCATTAGCAGACATTAACTAATGGCCTACCATACTTTGTAGTGTTTTATTTAGAGTCAACAATGAACTCCATATGTGATAGGATTTCTGTCCTCATGGGGTTCAAAATGTAGTTGGAAGGAGATTTGTAAAATAGCAATAAAAGTGAAGATATGCATCTTAAATAATAACATGAGTATTCAGTGATAGCAATAACATCGTACCTCTTTATAAAAAACACTAATGAGAATAAATTAGTATGTTTTGGGGATCTGAATTTATACCGGAAGAATATTTTTTCTTAAGTTAACTATCATTGCCATATGGAAATATAGTTTCAACACTTTGCAAAACTTTCCTGTATGCCAGAATATTACTTGCTAGTTAAATGTCAGATTATTTCCTTAAACAGCTTTCTGAGGACTTTTGAAAATGAATTGCTCCAGGGAAGGGGACAATGGCCAGAACTCTGATCATTAAAGGAGTTAAAATGTGTGGACAGGAGCATACATTTTATAGTCATATTTTTACCTTTATGACTCTTAATCCTTTTAACATAGCCAAAAAGATTTTGAATCCTAAAGCAAAGACTTCTTTAACAATTTATACTCAAGTCAACAGAGTTATTATTTCTCATTATAGTTAGAATATAATGAGCATTCAATGTGTCCTAGCTCTTTAGAAATTAACAATCCTGTGTTTGTGCATGTCCTTTTAAAAAAAAAAAACTTAAGTTGAAAGAAAAAAGTCCTTCCAATCTTTCATCATGAACAAAATGCTGATGTAGAAGTTATGTGAGGCATCACTGCTAACTACAGTCACCCTTATGCAATGTATACAAATAAACTGAAATAGCATCTTGTATTCATGAATATATACAGTTCTTATATTAATCAAAAACAATTTTTAAAAAGTTAAGTCAAAATAAGAATTAAATGAGGCACCGTATCTCAAAGATTTGTATTCACTTAAAGTGCCATTCAGCTGTGAGAAGAATTTAAGGAACTACCATGTCATGCACCAAAATTTCACAAACTGGAGATGAAGGCACTGATTGGAAAATTTTACCAACCCAAGACTATTGACTCTTAGTGCAGAGACAACTCAGAAATACCCAACCCAACCCCAACTGGTGCGCTACTTTCCCCAGGACCTGACTTCAGATGATGACTTACAGTGTGAAGTAGATTTTTCATAAATGACCAAATGGAGCCCAAGCCTTGCCGTTAAGCACGTGCCTCTTGGCTTTTTTCCTGCTTCTCTGTCCGTTTGCTTCATCACACTGCAAACAAGACCATTTTGCTGAGTGCAAAACTTCTGCACATTTCAAGGTTTTAAATGTGAAAAATCACAGTGCCAGTGCTGAAGGTTTAAATACTCATTAAGTGTTACCATTGTAATAATTAAAACCACTAATAGTGGTAAATATATTTATCCATTCTTCATGTAATTCTTGGTGATATAAAATAATTAGTACTTTATGTCATTGCTCGGAAATGCTATCAGTTAATTCACTTACCAGGTAATTTGTTCAACCTGTTTAAGAATTTTTTCATTATAATTCTCTTATGATTTTTGTCCAATAATTTTTTTAAACAGACAGTAATTAAATGATAACTAAAACAATTACATACCACATTTCATGGCATAGTGTGTGCCATCACTTCTGGGAGAGTCAATGCAATAATTAAATACATTATGCATGTTATATGTCCAGTGCACGAGGGAATACATGCCCTTGTTCTTTTTGGAGACTATTTCTTGTTCCTAACTTTTCCTTTTAAACAGTGATGGAAAGAGCTGCATGCCTCCTCTGTACTGAGCAGACATGTGCCCACCAAGAGGGACCACTGCTTTCTTTTCCATCACCTCCTCTTCACACCATGCTGCTTTAATCCCTCACCCCTCTCTTGAAGTGCCCTGCCTCCTCCCTCATGTACCTGACTCATCCTTCAGTTAGGTCACTCCCTCTTTCTCCATAATTGCTCATCCCCTGTTTTGTTCATCATGAGATT